>JAQFZE010005817.1:0-10006 GCA_034695245.1 Dicyrtomina saundersi
AGGTCAGCTGATGTTCTACAATTTGATTGCCAAAAAGTATCCATTTAAAATTATTTTACAAAGTATTTTTTGAAAAACAAAATAAAATTTTACGATTATAAGTTTTGTGGGGGTAGCTTTGATTTTTAATAAATTTTGAATTTCTTTACATTGTCTCTGCTGCACTATCCGCATTCCAAAATATGGCTTTTCTTCGACGTTGAAGCCAATCTGTATTCTGTCCTAAACGTTTTTTTGAGTGTCTTTTCCCATGGTTCCCATGAAGCCTCTCTGAAAAAGCATCCTCCATGGGGAAAACCTTTGTGGGGTAAATAAAAAAGGGATTTTTGTTGTAAAATTGAAACATTTGAATTTCCCGCCAAATCTAAAATAAGGTTCAGAGAAGTGCTCACCTGACGACGATTTCTTTCTCGTATGAAATAGACGAGGATGAGCAGTAGAGGAATGAGGTTCAAAGTCCAGCCGTAAATAATGGAGCCTGCGGGTGGCTTTTCCATGGGGCTCTTGGGACGTGCGTTGTTGAGATTGAATGCGAAAAGATAGACTGTCATTGGAATGAGCCCCAGCTGCAAAAAATCCAAACTATAATTTATAATTAATTAATTCCTTATTTATCAACGTACGACGTTTACTCTATTTCACTCAAACTACACGTCGTCAGTAAAGAAACAATCCAAAGGGCCAACTTATCCGTTTTTTAATGAAAACCAAAATGCACTATCTACAAACAAAATTTATAATATCATCAAGATCCTTAAAGCAGGTAAATGTAAATAAAACAATTTGCTCATCTCAAAACCAAGTAAAGAGAGCATTTTGCACTTTTGAAATCATGTAATTACATTTTTTTTTCAAGTTTCAAAAATATGTAAATAGAGCATTTTGCACTTTCAAAAACACATAAATAAAACATTTTACACTTTTCAAAAACATGTAAATAAAACATTTTGCATCTTTAAAAATCATGTAAATGGAATATTTTGCACATTTCTAAAACATGTAAATAGACAATTTTGCACTTTTCTCAAACTTGTACATAGAACATTTTGCACTTTTAAAAAACATGTAAATAAAATATTTTGCACTTTTCTCAAACATGTGCATAGAACATTTTTTACTTTTCAAAAACATGTAAATAGAATATTTTGCATCTTTCTCATGCATAGTCCATTTGACATTATAATGTGGGTCATTTTGATACTTCACTCAGGAAATGCACTCTCAACATTATTATGAAGACCGTAGCTCTCTGGCAATTTACATTTAAAGAAGTATGCGATTAAAATTCTTACTATTAAAACGGGGAGAAGGATGTAGCGGACTTGAATCCGAAATAACTTGGGTGGGGACCTGTCCAACAGTAACTCAACTTTAATGAGGAAGATGTCAAAGCCATAGACACGAGTGGCGGAATAAATCCGAATAAAACTTAAGACACAAACTATCCACGAGCCTCCAAAGAGGAAATGTGCTTGAAACATGAACGGCCCGGCCTACACACAAACAATATGGACGAAAAACACAAACTAAATAAATTATTATTAGGTCTACGTTGGGCGTGTTTGTAAAAATCATTGAAAATAGAGTTGCTATTGAGTAAAAGGATTTAAAACTTACCGCGGAGCCATAGCCAGTCATCATACACATTTCAAAAAATATAATTCCTAAAGCTACGTACACACGACTGGCAACTGTCACTTTTAAAATCGGCACAGACTCCCGACAGAACTGAATCAAATATCCTATACTCACTTCTGTCGCCACAATCTGCCATTTCAAAAATCAAACTGACAATGAGATTTTCTAATTCTTAAATATACCCGGCTTTTCAAAATAAATTTAAAAAAAATCATTGTATCTATAATATAACAAAATAAAGTTTAATAATAATTACTAATTTGTGTGGTGGAACTCACTTGAGTCCAAACTCCAAAAATACTAATGTACGCAAAGAATAAAACTGAAGGCCATTTCGTCGGGATTTTCATGAGTACGTTGGATAGAACCACGTAACTGAGACTTGTCCCTAAAAAAATTCATATTGATTTATTAATGCGTAGTTAATGCTTCAGAAATATAAGCTGTTTAAGATACAATTAAGTCAGGCCAATAAATTTACATTAAATGAGCAATACTACTAAGAAAAGGTAGTGAAATATTGGGAATATTAGGTTAAATCTAATGCGTCAGAAATATGAGCTGTTTAAGATACAATTGAGACATGCTAATAAAATAACATAAAATGACAATACTACTAAGAAAAGGTACTAAAATATTTAGAACATTATTTTAAAACTAATGCCTCAGAAATATGAGCTGTTTAAGATACAATTAAGACAGGCCAATAAATTTACATAAAATGAGCAATACTTTTTAATAATAATTTCAATTTTGCTCACTCTCGGCCATCACACTGTAGTAACTCTTAATGCTCGAAACTTTTTCCAAGATGCCTAATTCCGATGCAGTCAGAGCAAAAGAGAGCCCAGCAAAAAAGATGGCTGCGCCACAAATGATCCAGCTCACATAATAAAACCCCCGCGCACTCGCTTTGTACGTCGCAAAAGATGAGATGAGACCGTACCCTGGGAGACAACTAAAAAAGGCTAAACTCCAAGCTTCCACCCAAAACTAAAATTTAATTCAAAATTAATTCTTTTTTATTGAAAAATGAGAGAAATTAGTACTCACTTTGCCGAAATTTAAAAAAAATTCACAATAGAATGAACACATCACACAAGTGACGGCCACAATAATTGAAACACTAGTTAAATGTTTAGTAAATTCTGTTTACATTAAAATATAGTTATCTATATAGTCTGCCGTCCGTAGGACGGGCCGCTTTACTAGTTAGTACAAATAGTTACCTCTATGCTCACTAAATGCCGCCATTTAATATTGAGGAAATAGTAAATAAGACCAAAGGTTCCGCCTTCCCAATATAATTGAAAAAATAACATTCCCAGTAGAACAACGGGGACAAAACAAGCGCCGTACATTATCATCTGTGTCCATAAACAAATCAAAATTCAAAGTATTAGTTTCGGATCATCCATAAATGACGTCACGGGTGCGGTCAATAGGTCTACTTGGATATTGATTAAATCTCATAGTATGTTAAAGATAGCTATTTGCAGAATAGCTAAGCAGGTGTCAAGGTGGGTGGGGTCATATAAGGTCCTAGACCATGACATCATTTATGGACAACCGCTTTCATATCGTGAGTGAAGAATCAAAATGACCTCTACCTATTTAACAAAAAACAAAACAAAAATGTGCTGCCTACAAAAAAAAGAAAATATCAGGATGCTAAAAAACAATGTAAATGGATTATTTTGCAATTTTCAAAAACATGTAAATAAGAGCATTTGGCACTTTTCAAAAATGTGTCAAAAGGACATTTAACACTTTTCGAAAACGAGTAAATAGATTTTTTGTTCAAGTTTTAAAAACATGTAAATAGAGCATTTTGCACTTTTCAAAAATGTGTCAAAAGGACATTTAACACTTTTCGAAAACGAGTAAATGGATTTTTTTTTCAAGTTTTAAAAACATGTAAATAGAGCATTTTGCACTTTTAAAAATGCGTAAAAGGAATATCTTGAACTTTTCGCAAACATGCAAATAGAATATTTTGCAATTTTTAAAAACAAATAAAATTTTTTTTTGAATGTTTAGAAAACATGTAATAAAGTTGTTTTAGAGTTTCTAGAAACTCGTAATTAACGTTTTGCGCATCTATTTCATTTAGTGTTATTTTTACATAGCTCATTTTAAGTGTAGTTTAAATTGGAAATGGGGCCTTTTGATTCTTCACTTTCGATATGTAGTTTTTAACTATGCATATTATTTCATTCAAAAAAAGACTGACTACTAGACCACTATGTGGATAGAATAATTGTAATTAAGTAAAATTATAATTAAGTAGAATTAGCGCTTTGTACTCTGGCTGTGTGTGTCACAATATTCCTGGAGACGACACTTAGAACGATGAGGAAAACAAACGCCATTCCAATGCAAAATCTCCATTCCTGCTCCGAAAAAAAGAACCACTTCCCACTCTTCCACCTGTCTCCTTGGATGTAATAGCTGCGGGTATCACAAAATACTATCAAAAATTTTGTGAAAAACACACCTTTTGCCATTGATTAGAGATCGTCCACAAATGACGTCATCAAAAAATCCCCATTTGTTGGACCCTATATAACCCCATTGCCATCATCCGCTTGACCATTGAGTAAATACGGCTATCCTTAGCAAGACAGTCACCAGCTGCGAAGTACACCGATTGGTACTACCGATGACGTCATTTGTGGACGATCTCTTTACGAAAATTAGGTGAGATTTACAGGAGAATTGAATTAATATTTTGAAAGAAGTTTGCGTTAAAAATTTTAAATAAAAAATGACTTTACCGGAAATAAAGGTCTGAAGACAAGTGAGTGGTGTCGGACAAAACGCGACCGTTGAGTCCCTTGTTAGTGTCTGAATTGGGTTGAATGTCCCTGTAAGGGATGCAGGTGGAGTACTTTTTCATCTTTGGAGTGCAGGTGTCGGGCTCCGTCTCCACGAGCTGTGTGATCACGTAGACGCCCGAGTAGCCGAGCACAATGTTGTTGTGGGTGATGAAGACGAGCGTCGTGTAGAGGAACACGAGGGGGATGCCTTCATTGGGTGGGTCAAATTAAAACAAAATAAAATTCTTGAGAAAAATGTCCCGATAGAATTTGTCATTAAACTGAATTACCATGTAAAAACTAAATTTAAAAGATACCTAAGCTTAAAATGTTAAGTACGAGTTTTGTAAAAGTGCAAAACGCTCTATTTACATGCTTTTGAAAAGTAAAAAATGTCCTATTTACAGGTTTTTTAAAAGGTGCAAAATGTTCGAATTTCATATTTTAGAAATGTGCAAACTTTTCTATTTACATGTTCTTTAAACGTTTAAAATGCTCCATTTACATGTTTTTGAAATGTACAAATGGAATCGTCCACAAATGACGTCATCAAAAAATCATCATTTCTGTAACACTATGTTCCCCGTGTCAACATCAGGTTAAACGTAACCGTTGCGTAAATGACTAGCTTTAAGATGGGATGCCATATCAGTGACTCAGTTCCAGTAGACCTAATCACCCTACCGATGACGTCATTTGTGGACAGTCCCAGCAAAATGTTTAAATGCTTTCAGGATCACATATTTGACATTTTAAATGTTTGTAGATAGTGCCTTTTAATTTGCAGCTAAAAATGGATAAGTCATTTTTGGAAATTTCGGACTTGACTGACGATATTTAAAAAATTAAAAAGTGATTAGTGTTAAGTCAAAATTTGAATTATACCGCGGGAAAAAAGATAGAACCAAGGATATCTCTCAAGTTTTGTCTTGGACATCCGCCCGATGATCATACAAGCAAAGGTAAGAGGCTGCATCACCAAAATGACTATGAGCACGTAAACTACAAAAAATATACCTGAGCAAAAAAAATAAAAATTATTCATTTACAAATTAGGAATCAAAATCCTGGATAAAAAAAGGCAAGAAATAAAAAAATTAAATCCATAAAAAAAATGGAATGGAAGGCGGGAATTTTAAAAAATAATTAAAACAAACCTCCGCCAAATCTGAAGCAAGCAAATGGAAATCTGAATAATGTACTCGCACTGAAAGCCAATGATATGAATGCCACTCCAGACTCCCAATTATTTTTCCATAAAAACTCGGAGGTGGTCTCTCGCTCGAACAGGGGAGCTTTCACTAAGTTCTGTTTTCATATAAATTAAATCACAAGAACCACACACTCAATTAATTCTTTGCATAATATTATTTAATTTTTGTAATAGTTACTACACATTTTTTTTATATGCTACAAAATATTTGAATAAATTACTAGAATCTTCTTTTGTAACTTTGAGCTGAGTTTTTTCCAGAGTCGATCTGGCTTCTTAATAAGATATGACGTGGCGAGGACTGGAATCTTTTTATCATGAAAGTTATGTTTCCGTGTAATTCCTCTTGCTGTAATTTATTAACGTTTTTAATTTTAAATTATTCATGAAATGTTTTACAAAAATATTCAGAGAACAGCACACTACATACATAATGAATTAAATGATTACAAAAGAAAAACACAGTTTACTTAAAGACGGGGAGTCCCAAGATTCAATTTCGATGGTTGGCCTCCGACTTTCTTTGGGCATTTTATTAAGAGATCAATATTAAGACATTTTGGAACAAAATGCAAGTCGCGAATACCCGGCCCCGGTCCAGTCAAGTTAAACCGGTCCCGGTTCCGATTCCGATTGAGTCAGTTGTTATCATGATACGCATAATTTAATTTCTTTTTCCTGTTTGTTTTGTTTTATGTATTATTACACCCTTTGATTTTCCTGGCTAGTTTACGGTTGTTATTGTCTGTAGTTGAACATCTGCATTTTTAATTGCAATATTGTGACGACGAAGACTGTCTTTCCGATTCTGAATTCTGAATTCTTCTGAAGTGCGTAGATTTTGTTTATAAAGTATCAAGTTAAAAAAGTTACAAAATTTGAAATGTCTGCATTAGCAGCAACTGACTGCTGTGCTAATGCTAATTTAGCAGCGCGGTGCCCTCTCCTTGCCTTGTACAAAACAAGTGATACCTGTCCTTTTCCTCCTGTTCCCAGCCATTAGAGTCCCTGTTCCATAAATTTGTATAAAAAATGCAATGAAATTTAAAAAATTATTTTTCTTGCATCTTTGTAATATTTTAACCATTTATTTTATACTTTTTTTAGAAATAAAATTTGTAAAAAATGTTTTTTTTCAAAAATTAAAAAAAAAATCAAAATGGTGTCCCAATTCGTAAACAAGTTTGTTTCTGTAAAGACAATGTAAACTTTAATAATAATTGCAAATTTTGAGTGTGTAATTCCTTGGCAATGGCAATTTTACAAAAATTAAAATTGGAAACAGGATTCCTATTCCTGTTTCAACAAACAATAAACAATGTTTAATGGCGGCAGCCTTAACTGTAAAATTAGGTAATTTGAATTTTCCGTCAAATCTATAATATTCGTTTTATTATTTTATTAATAAGCAATTTAGACATCTGCTTCCAGTGCAAACTACCAGAAAGCTCCGTACGACATATTATTATTTGTGATCAATTTTTCTATTATACGGAAACAAACAAAAACTTTGAACTATTAAATTTCCTGCCAAATCTTCCCACAAAATTGGCAACTGACACTCTCAACGAATTTGATCAAAATCGATGTAGTATTTCAAAGGTTTGATAAATAATTATTCATGCATGTAGAGGTAATTAGTTAGTAATTCAAATATTTCAAACTTGACCACCCCTTAGCACCTAAAAACTTTATTACTTTCCAAATTTAAAGAGTCAACAAGTGATGGGAAACACAGCTTTAGGATTTTCCCTGTTTTTTTTCTCTGTTTTTATCTGATTCAACTGGAGACATACCGTATATTACGATTGGAAAACAAAAATTTTCATCCGCGGGTTTATAACCTTCCGCGTCAGTTGTGATAGCGATAACATGGAAACATAATGTTCCTGGTCCCGGATTTAGTCTTCTTTCCCCAACAGCCTTGTTCGCCTCTTTCCGCTTTTGATTGGGGACGAGGGAACGAAGTCGGACTGAGGTTGCTCCATGGTAGTCATTAGGGGAATCCGGGTCATAGTCGAACACGTCCACTCTAATTTTCTATGTGATTCAGAAAGACACGGAAAACAGAGGCATCAAATTAATGTTTAATTCATTCAAATCTCATAAAAGTATGATTTCGTCTCTGATTGTGAGTATAGTTATTTAGGGGTTGCCCATAAATGATGTCATTGAAAAAATATTTACATTCTTACTACCCTATCATCCCCTCCCCTCCACGCGGGGAACCCTCATGAGCTTAACCATTGTGTACCTATAATAATTACCTCATTTGTTTCTTCATCATTAGGAAATTTTTTCTCATGAATAGTGGCAGTAAACTCTTCAGGCCATGCGGGAAAATAAGTTCCAGAAATATATTCTGTTCTGCCGAGTAAAGTGAGCTTGGCAGCATCATTCTTAGCAAAATATAATTTAACAAAGGCATCTGGCCAATTGACGTGAGGTGCAGGATCCGCATCTGGTAAATCGCTGCATTCAAATAACAGAATAGGAATCACCATGCAATATATTTTGAAATTAAAAAAAAAAGTCGACATCATTACACTACCCATTTGGAATTTTAGAAGAATTATTATTATTATAATTTTTTAAAACTTACTCTGCTGAAAGAGTAAATTTTATTTTAATGTCCGCAGTTCCGTTATGAATCAGTAGTATCACCACCGCCAGAGCCAAGAACAACGAGTTGACAAATTTCGAGTGACGCTCCTGCATCTTGTCGAATTTTTGTATGCGAATGAAATTGCCCTAAATTAAATAATCATTATTTTTATTTTGTTTTAAAATCTGCTTAAAAATCTAATTAGACTCGACTAATAATAATTACCACTCCAATGGAATATCATAGTTGTGTGTATTCTGATAGTAAATAACGTGTTCAATTTTCACATTTAAAATTTGGCGGGAAATTCAAATCTAACTTTTTTTGGTGGTCCTTACGCAGAGTTTATCGAAGTGATTCTAAATTACAAATAAATGTAAATCGATATTATAGTGTTTGAAAATGGAACATCTTACCAGTTTCTCTTCATAAGGTTTCTTGTCTCGTCAATGTCAATAATTTGAATGTGATGACTCGTCCAATGTTTTGTCAAGCCATTTATTTGTAAGCAGTACTCCCCAACCCAACCCAAGGCTCATTGTGAGTGTATGGGCAACAATGGTTAGTTTATTAAAATAGTAATGTAAAGGCATTCTTACGTCGAATAGCACTTATTGATTCATAAATTAATTAGTTCCCTAATATCAATAATAACTGTACAATTCACATTACACGCGTCTTGAAAAACTTCAAAAGAAAACATTCTACCTTCCTTTACTAATTTAAGTTGATTTGCTTCGAGTATTACTATAGTGTGATCGCACAAGTTTTAATTAAAAAAAAACCTTAATGAAATTTTTAAGAAAATTGGCTCATTTCAACTAGTGACAAATCATTTTAATGCTCTTGAAAAAAAAAATTTAAGAAATGGTGATTTTGTTTTTGACGTTTGTTTATGGTCCGAAAAATGGGTGTCTCAATGAAGAAAAAACATTTCACGCTTTCTTTGATTCAAACTCTTCGCAATTTAGTCAGCACTCCCAATCGTTTTAGCCATAATTCAAAAACCCACTCAATGTACACAACCAAGCAAACAGTTGTAAATAAATATTTAAGCTCCCTTTTTATGTTCTCAGTTATTTATCTTAAACTAAAAACAACAAAAATGTTGCCAGGAAAAAATGCAACAGGATTAACTTGAATGTTAATTAAGGAATAAATTATTTTATTTTCAAAATCTTTTCTGTAGTAGAGTATGCTGGATTTGGTCAGTGTTTTAAAATATTTAAAATATTTGATTAAATTATATACACAGCTTACATCAAACAAATTAAATATAAATACAAGGTATATATACATGTCGCGTGACATACATGTGTAGGACTTTGCTAGCAAAACGCGTTAAGTCCATGTTGCCCAACTTTACAGGAACCGTTAATCGTGTTAAAACGTGATTATTTTTTCGATTTTTTTTCGTAACAGCTTAATACCAGGCGTGCACAAAGGGAAAATCTCAATGAATACCGGCAAAATTATATGTTGGATAAATTATATGATAAATTATATAATTATATGTTGGATTTTGGTATTAGAAAAATACCAAAATTCTTCCTAATTTTTGTGACAAATAAATAGATATGGATGAACTTCAGTGCAAATTTTGGGAACAATTGATATGACTGTTTGCGTGCAAAAAATTAAATGCTGTTTTACCCTTATATGCGAACGAAGGTAATTTTTTCAAAATCTAGTGCGCGCGGAATTTCAAAAAACTGCATTTTAAAAAAATTG
>JAQFZE010005818.1:0-10005 GCA_034695245.1 Dicyrtomina saundersi
GTGATGCATCTAATTATATGGCGCTGCACATATGATCACATTGCTCTCTTAATTTGCATTAAAATTAGCACGCCGCATCAGCGGCACAAATTATTGGCAAGACTAACTATGCATTGACTCTCTTTCCCTATTATCGCATTAAACTGCATTTATTCGCACATTATCAAATCTATCTACGTACCTACCTACACACATACATGCTCCATGTCTCCTCTCCCTGGCTTCCTCCCTCACTCCATTCCTCCCTTCCTATCCCATCCAACACTCTGTCCGTCTCCTCTCCTCCAGCCACACAATACCCGGGCTTCTTACTCTCTTCTCTTCACTTTCTTCCATATACTTCCTCTCCACTTTCTAGTCTTCCGATCCTTGGTAAATGCATGTAGTGACGAGCATTTGGGTGGATTAACTTAAAGAAAGTGAAATAAGAAAATCCCAACATAGAAACACAACAAAGCAATATATTACAAATATAACTTCTAACCAAATACCTATACCTATTTCTATGTGTACGAATGCAATTTGTACGAGTATTCAGTTGTACGAATGTTTAGTTGTCAGGATAGCCTTCTTTTTGGTATAATTAAACGACTCTGGTCAGCCTTTTATTCTGTTTACTAGAAAATGACTTCAGTCATTCCTAGTGTTATGTAGGAATTTGGGGTTGTGGATATTGGGAAGAACTATATAGTAATTAGACATGTATAAGGGATATTAGGACTATCCAAGTACGTGCGAAGAGACTAAGTATGGGGATGCCGAGGAAAAACACAGTTACTTTCCAATTCTTAAATAACGTAAACGAAAAATAATCCTGCTATGTAGAATGGTGCTCGTGTTGCTTCATGGCTCAACACTATCACCTTACATGGAGAGATAATGTAACCCTGCTAGAGAATTACTGTGCTATGAATCCACTACGTAGAATTGAATGTGCAAGTGAATCCTGGTATATAATAAACTAATGCACTTAGGCATGTTTTTGGGGTTACTGGAAATACTGGACAGAATTATATATAAACGACTAATATGTAAAGAGTCACAGGAGAGAATATACGCAGGCAAAAATATTTGAGAATTAAACGTAGAAAATCATATTTAAGAATTAAACGCAGAAAAATAGGTTTGAGAATTTAACGCATAAAATCATATTCCGGGGCATTTAATATTTTAATATTTTTTAATTTAAACTTAGAAAATCATATATGAGAATTGAACGCAGGGAAATATTACCTTTAAAAGTAAACGTAGAAAATGTTATAAAGTAAACGTAGAGAAATATAATCTTGAAAAGTAAACGTAGGGAAATATATTCTTAAAAAGTAAACGTAGAGAAATATAACCTTGAGAAGTAAACGTAGGAAATGTTATAAAAGTAAACGTAGAGCAATATAGCTTTGAGAAATATTCGTATAAATTGCTACTACTAGTTATTAATCTAATTCTGAAGGAAGTTCATACGTAATAATGTCTGTACTTGGACCTACAGAGCAGGAGGGAAAGTGTCTACATAACTTGGTGATTTTAAAAGCCCTGTCGCTTAGTGCTCGCCCTGTTTACAATGCTTTAGTACTTAGAGTTTAAGTTTAGTGATATCAAGAGGTTTCTATGAAAGACAAATAGTTCTTAAGACTTAATTTTTTGCGAATTCAAAATAGTGAACAATATAACGGCAATAATTGGACTAGAGAAATTGGTAAACACTTTGTATTTTAATATTATCTTTATTTTAATTATGAATTGAAAAACTGAAGGAAGTCTTTACAGAAAATTTTAATACTTGTTGTAAAAACCAACAGCAGGAGTAAGAGGTGGGCTACTTTGGACCTAATTCTGAATTAGTTTTAGAAACTCCTAAAAAACAGCATAAAAACGTAAGAAATCAATGAATCTAAGCCATACGTATGGCTTTTTCCAACATTAAAAAATAAACAAACTACTCCAGTCAAGTAGTCACAGCAAAACCTAAAACAAACTAAGACTCTCAAATTCATGACTTTGAAAACAGCGTCAGAACGTACAAATTCAATGAATCTAAGCCATATTTGTGTATTTTTTACACATTTTGAAAATCACAAAATTTGACAAGCTACTTCACCCAAGTAACAGTCCTTAACCAAACTTTACTGAACTTAAATTATAGACATAATTCTAGCGTAGTTTACACAACTCGCAAAAAACAGCATAAAATAATGTTACAACATATTCATTGATTTTTGAAAATCGCAAAATTGACAAGCTACCTAAGCCAAAACAAAACCTTACTTAAATTCTCATAAACTAGACTAAAAAAAATATGAAATTGTTACTTAACAATTTTTTCTGATGAAATGCACTGTAAAAATACAGCCTAATAACCTTACAAACTTGAGAAAATAACCCTTAAACGCAATAAAACGCAAATTCAGGACTTTAAATAATAATGAATTTTTACTTAATGTTTTTATTCCTCATAAAATAGACAATTGTAAAATCTGTGATTTGACTTTTAATAAGCCACTGGAGCCACCAAAAGTAATTAAGCATTAAAAATCTAAAAACCTTATAAAAATCAAAACAGAATATTTCTAAAAAACGAATGAAAAAGAATCGTACTAAACAAAGACTTAGAAATAATTGCTAAAATTGAAAAAGTAGAAATTGTTAAGGAACTTACAAAAGAAATAATAATTAATCATGATTCTGGAATTAGTAAACTAATTAGATGGCAAAAAACTGAAAGAGGGAACTTAAATTGTTTTCAAGATACTTTTAATTTGAAACTTAAACCAACCAAAATAGAAGATATTTTAGATGTTTTAAAATCTATATTTTAATATTATGAAAAACAATTTTTAAAAACTGTCAAAATTTATGTAGGTATTTCAAGTACATTACGTAATGGTAGACAGTTCCATTAAAATTATAATTTTGACCAAAAATAATGAATTTCTAGTGATGAATCATAAGTTAAAGCTATGGGTGGGATTGCTACATATATAGATATTACAACATATAATCTAGATCTTTAAGTAACAATTATTGATTATATTTAAGGTGGGGGACTTAAAAAAAATAGATTTTTATAAAGATATTAGAAAAATATGTGTTAATAAAATCAGCAACAATGATATTTTATGTAGTATAAGAGCAGTAGCTGTGGAATTAACATATTTAAATTTAAACGAGCTTTTAAACGCAAAAGACCTTGGTTTGGGAGATGTAAGTGATACAAATATCAAACAAATTTGTATAAATCAAAAAAAGTGGCAAGATAAAGTTACAAATTATTTAATAAATTACGTGAGATTAAAAATAGCAGAAAAAGAAATGACTCCAAAATTATTCACAGAAAATGTAAACAAAATAGAAGTTAAAAAATATAATTCTTTAATTGAAAGTGCATTTTAAAATGTTATCAAAAAACCTGAAGTAGAAAATCAGCTTTAATTACCACATGCAGACAATCATTATGATTATGTTAATAAATTTGCTGCACTTTATTATTGTTCGTTTTATTATTGTAATTGTAAAACACTTTACCATAACAAAAATCAACATGTCTGTGATGATAAAATTCAAAAACATTTTTATATTTGTTATGGAGCAAAAATGGTTGTGAAAGTGGTAATAAAACTATACAAGATGATTTGCAGGATAGTAAGGATTGTAACAGATCATTTTAAAATCAGTTTTTATAATCATCATTTAGAAAAACAATGTAAAAGGTTCAAAACATGTAAAAGTTGAAAAGCAAGGCTAGTTTTTTAAGAAAAGGGTGTTTTGAAAGAAGAAAACGTTTGTAATCAACTTAAGTGTTATATTTTTAAAGCGAAATTTGATAACATTGAAAAACATTAATGTTTTTAGGGTTTTTAAAGACCCAAAAATTGAAGTGAAAATTACATATTTTACGACTACATAACATACTTTGATGAAATTCATAAATATGTACGAATGTGGTTCAAAACACAAGATTTTGAAGGTAATGAAAAAGTTTTTCCTTTTAATCACGAGTTTTAAAAATAAACCCTACAACAAGAAGGATTTACATTTATATCACATTATGCAAAATGTTATGACAGTATTTTATATTTAATTATTGTTTATTAAATAGTATACAACTAGGAGTAATATAAACAAGAACAAAAATAATTTCTATGTACATTAACAAATTAAAAATATGAATAATTGATAGTTTTGATCACATCGCAGAGCCACTTAAAAAATTTCCCAAAACATTTGGATAACCTGAACTTAAAACAGGATATTTTTTACATTAACTCAATAAACAAGACAATTGAAACTATATAGGACCTTTACTACATAAAGAGTATAACGAGCCAGATAGAATGAAATCTGAGCATCAAAATGATTTTATAAAATAGTATGATGAAACATGTAAGTTGTGTAACGCAGATAATGGATATCATTTTAAGGAAAAAATAATTAAATATTGTCAATTTGATGTTGAAATACTTAAAAAGGATGCCTTAGTTACCCTAAAAACGTAAAAGAATTGAGTTCTTTAAGTAAAAAAGAATATGTTGATCTGTTACAATATGTCACAATAGCTAGTGTTGCTATGGCTGTATACAAATTAAAATTTATGTCTAAAAAAGCTATTATATCTAAAAATTGAGATAACTATACAAAACAAAGCATAAAATGGTTAGAATATGTAATGCTTGAAAAAATTAAACATCTTACATGCTTTAAATGAACTTAAATTTGGTATACGAGATAGTTATAATAAAATTAGAAAATTTATGTTTAGTGTCAAATAACTTATGCAGTTTAGCAATTTTAGGGGGTTATTTTCATGGTCGACAAGATTTTTATATTACAAAACAAAAGAATACTTTGAATAAAACTACAATGAAAGTTCTGTATGAAAATACTTGTGAATTGAATAGTTACTTATAAAGCAAAGGGTATAACGTGGTAGAATATTGGAGTCAATAATTTAAAAAAGATAATAAAATTAAGAATTGTAATATAATTAGATCTATAATAACATTTATAGATTTAAGTGATGCATTAGTTGGAGGTAGATCAGAAACCATTGAATTATTTTAAAAACCTACAAAAAATGAAATAATTAGGTATTATGAGTAGAAGGTGGGCCACCCGGGCCCCACTTTTCGCGTGATTTTTAAATCAGTTATAAAAACCTCAAATATCATTAAAGGTTTGCTGTAATTACCTTGTTTTACTTAAATTTACACTGTTTTAAAATTACTGTACAAATAAAATTCACGTGGTGAAAATTCACGTGGTCACTAAGGCCCCACGTTTTGCGTTAATTTTAAATCCATTTGAAACCTCTAATATTAATTATCACTTGAATTTACACTGTTTTAAA
Source organism: Dicyrtomina saundersi (assembly GCA_034695245.1). Taxonomy (NCBI): domain Eukaryota; kingdom Metazoa; phylum Arthropoda; class Collembola; order Symphypleona; family Dicyrtomidae; genus Dicyrtomina; species Dicyrtomina saundersi. The sequence goes on from JAQFZE010005818.1 coordinate 5,345, forward strand.
AACACCGTATAAATGAAATCAACGTGGTGATATTTATTGAACAGACAGTACACAAAAGTTCAAAGTTACAAAATTGTGTACAAACTAAATAAGTAACAGACCAGGGTACTCAAGTGACTTTGCTCTGTTTTAAATTTTACTTATAAATTAAATCCTAATAAAATGGACTTCATAATTACATGTGAAATTTGTAATTTGTCAATTTCAAAATATACAGAACCAGCTAGAAAACGCATGCATGAAAACACTAAAAAACATAAAGAAAATCAACAAATAATCCAACTTTAAAAAGAGCTCAACAGGATTGCAAAAATTGAAAAAGTAGAAATAGTTAAACTTTAAGAAAGAAATTTTAAATAATCATGACTTTTGTGATAGTTGGTCAATTAAACGACGAAAAACTGAAATAAAAAATTTAAAATTTTATCAGGATACTTATAATTATAAACAAAAACAAACTCAAACAGAAAATATTGTAGATGTTTTAAAATCTATATTCAAACATTATGAAAAAATATTTGTAAAATGCGTCGAAATTCACATAGGTATTTCAAGCTCTTTTAGTGATGGTACTCAGTTTCATAAAAATTATAGTTTTGACCCTAAAACAGGGATTCCTACAGATGAATCATTATTTAAAACTATGGGTAGAATTGCCACATATTAGGATATAACAACTAATAATCTAGATTTTGAAGTAACAATTATTAATAATGTTCAAGGAAAGGGACTGAAAAAAATTATAGATTTACATGAAGATATTAGAAAAACACAATGTGTTAATAAAATCAATAACAGTAATAATTTATGTGGTATAAGAGCAGTAGCTGTCGGTCTAACATATCTAAATTTAAGCAAGTTTAGTTCTGCTAGCAACCTTGGGTTAGAAGTTATAAGTGATAGAAATATCAAAAAATACGATTAAATGAGAGACGTTGGAAAGATAACATAACAAATAAGTTAATTAATTACGTCAGAATAGAAATACCTAAAGACGGAATGACTCTGGAATTATTCACAGAAGTTAAAAACAAATTAAATATTAAAATAAATGTAATTTCTTTAATTAATGGTTCATTTAAATGTGCTATCAAAAAACCAGAAGTCAAAAATCAACTGTATTTATTACATGTAGACAATCATTATGATTATGTAAATAAAGTTGCTGCTCTTAATTGTTGTTTATATTATTGTCATGATTGTCAAACACCTTCCTAAAACAAAGATCAACATGTTTGTAAAGATTAAATTCAAAACAAATGTAATATTTGTAATGAAGCCAAAAATGATTGTAAAAGTGGTAATGAAACTTTAAAAGATTGAAAACATAGTGAGAATTGTGACAGAGTATTTTGGAATCAATCTTGTTTTAATAATAATTTAGGAAAACAATGTGAAAGGTTCAAAAAATGTAAAATTTGTAAACCAAAACTATTTTTTGACAACAAGGGTAACTTAAAAAAAGAACACATTTGTAATTAAAATAAGTGCAACATTTGTGAAGCCAAATATGATTAAACTGAAAAATATCAATGTTTTATGGGTTTTAAAAAACCTAAAGATTGTAGTAAAAATTACATATTTTACGACTACGAAACATACTTAGATGAAAATTATAATCATATATCAATGTGGATTGAAACACAAGATTTTAATGACAATGAAAAAGCTTTTGCCACAAATAATGAACTTTGTAAATAGGCGTTACAACAACAAGGATTTTCATTTATAGCACATATTGCAAAAGGCTATGAGTCATTTTATTTAAAATTATTGTTTACTAAATAGTATCCAACCAGAATTAATATTAACAGGAACAAAAATAATGTCTATGTATATTACAAAATAAAAAATTAGATTCATAGACAGTTTAAATCATATAGCAGATCCAGTTAAGAAATTTCATCAAACATTTGGATTAAAAGAACTTAAAAAAGGATATTTTCCACATAAGTTTAATAAACCAGAAAATTGGAATTAAATAGGTTCTTTACCAGGTAAAAAGTATTATGAATCAGATAGAACAAAATCTGAGGATCGTCAAGAATTTATGAAATGGCATGATGCAGAAAGTAAGCTGTTTAACGAGATTAATTTCAGAGAATAAATGATTTCGTATTGTAAGTCGGATGTTGATATACTCAGAAAAGGATGCATCAGTTACAGTAAAAATGTAATTAAGTTAAGTTCTTTAAGTGAAAAAGAATAGGTAGATCCGTTACAATATGTTACAATAGCTAGTGTTACAATGGCTGTGTAGATTAAAATTTACGCCTAAGAATAAAATAGCTATCGTATCCAAAAACAAAGATACCTATTCACTACAAAGTATAAAATGGTTAGAATGTGTTATGTCAGAGAAAAATATAAACATTCAACATGCTCTAAATCCAGGTGAATTTGGTATACAAGATGCTTATAATAAAATCAGAAAAGTTGATGGTTATTGCCAAGTAACTAACAGTTTATCAATTTCAAGGGTGTTATTTCCATAGTTGTCAAGATTGTTATGATCCAAAACAAACTAATACTTTGAATAAAACTACAATGAGTTTTATATAAAAATACTCGTAAGTGTAAAAATTACCTGAAAACCAAAGGATATAACGTAGTGAAATATTGGAGTCATCAATTTGAAAAGAATTAAAAAATTAAGAATTTTAATATGGATAAGCCTATAGCAACTCCAATAAACCCAAGAGATGCTTTCTTTGGAGGTAGAACAGAAACAATTAAATTACTTAAAAAGCCTACTAAGAATGAAATAATTAGGTATTATGACATTTGTAATTTGTATCCGAGTGCTATGTTATTCGATGATTACCCAATTGGTCATCCTATTAGAATTAATAATAAAAAAACCTATGATCCAGAGTGGTTTGGTTTTAATAAATGTAAAATATTAACACCAAAAGGTCTTCATCATCCTGTTTCACAAGCAAAAATTAATGGAAAATTAATATTTTTATTGTGTTATACTTGCGCTAGTTTAAACTAAAAACAAGGTGTAGCCATAATAAAGAAAAAAAAGCTCTAATTGGTACGTGGACTAGTGTTAAAATAGCTACAGCTGTTAAAAAAGGATACACTATCTCAGAAATCTATTCAGTTCTACATTTTGAAAAAGAATCTAACGAGTTATTTAAGAATTACATACAAACATTTATAAAATTAAAACTGAAGCCTCATATAATAAAAAAGATTTTACTGAAGACGAATTGAATAGTTTCATAGAGCAAAATAAACAAATTGACATAGACATTAATTTAGATAATCCTATTAGCCATTCAGGTTTAAAGGCTGTAGCTAAACTGTTTTTAAATAGTTTATGGGGTGAATTTGGTCAGAGAAGTTCATTAAAATAAGTTCAAATTGTGTTAGAATATTCGCTTGATTCGATATTCGCTAAAATCGCTTGATAAATAAGCGAGTAAACCACTAATAAGAAATATACATATGTATACACATGCTATCTCATCATAGAATGACCTGTTCATAGTTTTGACCTTGGGGTTGCAATTAAATGTAGGTTTTAATATCTATTCTTCACTTTTAGCTATTACATTAAACAAAATGTTGCATCGATTGTGGTCAAATCGACTTAAAACTTTCCAGGTATGTGATTTAATTAATGTTTCAACTGGGTTAAGTAATTACCATAGGGTTTGTAGGGGTAAGTGTGGAGTAGATACTTGCCCAGGGTAAGCTGTAATTTCAACTTTGCCAGTGTTAAGTTTTTTCCATAGGCGTGCTAGGAGTAAGTTTTGACCAGTACCTTGCCAGGGTTACAGTGTGGAATGGGAATTGCTCGGGGTAAGTTTTGATCAGTGACTTACCCGTGTAACGCTATAGTGAAATACTTCGATCACAGACCGACACGGGATGTTTTATCACAGTGTTTGCTCAAATAAGCATTTACCAGAGGCTTGCCTGAAATTAATGCTTTGCCCATACTATTAAATTTGTTGAGCTTTGCCCACAGTCTTGCTCAGGGTAACTTTTGGCTTTTAACAGAGAGTTGCCCGCATTACGCTATGGTCAAGGACTTGCCAAGGATTAGCTATAATTACAAACTTGCCCGGGCTCACCTTTGATCAATGGCTTGCCCGGGTTAGGTTTTTCCCGCATGCGCGCTCGGAGTATTTTTTGACCACAGATTTAACCTGATTTCGCTATGATCACAGACATGTCTGCGCTCAGTTTTGATCTCAGGTTTCCGGGAATTAAAGCTTTACCTTCATGCGGGTTAAATGTGTTTTATGAAAGTCGTTTATACGAAAGAAGTAAGCACAATCTTGTTGTGCGTCGTTTGTGCGATTTTAAATTCACCCTGTTTTGTTTATTATAATCTTTTACCTACCGTACAAAGAACCTGCTGCTGCACCCTGACTTTTATTTGATCATAGGCTTGGGTGGGTTAAGATTTTACCAAGACCTTGGCATAGTCAAATTTGTATGAAATGTTTGCTTGGGATTACCGTATATTCTATAATGATACGAGAGCCGGTAATATTGCGCGGGTCTGAGATGTCTCAGTTTGAGTAGTACGCGGGCATGTAATAGTATGCGGGTGGGGAGAAAGAGAAAAAGTGAAATTATAACTCTGGTTGTATGCAAGGTAATGGCAGGAGAAAATAATTTGTATACGCCGGCACGCCGGG
>JAQFZE010005819.1:0-10005 GCA_034695245.1 Dicyrtomina saundersi
TAGCGCCACAATAATCCTTGCCTTAAGGGCAGAGCAAACCATATTTTTTGCAATAATTAAAAAAATCAATACTTTAGGTTCATTGCTTTGCATAAACTATGTATTTTAAAAGTTTTACATGTAGTAATTGCCCAATTCGTTTCCTAAAAATGCCTAGAGTAACCTTTACGATTTTAGGAAGCCATATATAACCGCGTAATTTCTACCTAAAACTATAGTTAAGCATGGTTTGAATGCTTTTTTAATATTTAACACCATGTTTTACATTTTAAGCACATTAAAACTATAACAATTTGTTTATTTAACATGCTCAAAACTGTACTAATTAATTCTACCTTTAAGCCTTCTTACACAGAGGGACAGGTTTTGTAGCCGTTTAGTTTGTTACGAAACATGTTTTTAAGCATCAATCATAGATATGTTGTTCCATTGTGTTGCAGTGGCTATAGTAGTGTGGGGCAAATAGGACTTTTGCGATAGTTTGGGATATTGTCAACAACTGGACTGAAAGCTAGAACTGTTTCAGGCAAAAGATGGACTTTCGGCCAGAGTGGGATTTGGGAGCTGGTCCACTTTGGCCCACAGTCATCAACTCGCATTTTGCATGTAACAAATTATTCAATATAAAAAACTATTCTCGTAGTTTATGATAAATGCAAAACTGTTGTATTGTAATTATATGCTCGCCTTTTTACATATTGCCTTGTAGAATCTTGTTAGCTTTAAGTTTACTTCGAAGCCATTTAATAATTTGCTTTGCCATGCTATATGTGCTATTATAAAGATTATAGTTTGAGACTGTTCAAGGTACTGTATCAAAGCACTAAAAAGTCAAAATAATAGACAAGTTCGGTTTTCTGGTTCTGACTTAAGAGTTTACTCATGGACTCAGAATCACTGACTCATGAGTTAAGTAAAAAAGATGAGATTCCGTTCCAAAGTTACTTAACTCTGTGACTCCCAAAAGGCGGCAAGTATGTGACAAGCACTTCAAGCACTTACGGTCATGCGCAGTGCTGCTCAATAGTTGAGTCGGAGCGTTACTCAAATTTTCTCTCAAAAAAAACTCTGACTCAACAAAATCACTCCTTTCTCTGGCGGGAATGGATGCACCTCCTTTTTTTGCTTTCACTTTGAGTAAAATCTTGAGTCACAGCCTGGACCGAACTTCCTAAATATCTCGAAAAACAATAAACATTGCAAGAAAAACAATTAATGAGACTAGACAACTAGAAATATTGTAACCACTCGTTGAACTTTGCAAACGACAAAATTACAATTTATTTTTTAAAACATTATAAGAGTACAAAAGGCCCTTATGCGAAATTTGCCTTATTAGACAACAGCTTAGCTGAATACTAAAACATAAATGCTTATAATTCCGACCAAAATGAATTAGAATATGTACACATAAATAATGTTACTCATTTAAAAACTTTATTCGTATGCTAAACCTTAAACTCGTATCTTGTACTAATACATGTACAGCTCACATTTGAAAATCATATTATCACAATTCTTTCTTATATAATTTTTAATATTTAAAATTATTATTAAATTTTGCTTGTTGACGTTTTGGCATTTACTTAACATAGCATTGTTATACGACACTTCATTTTGTGCATGTTTTGAGACCGGATGGATCCAACACTGACTTATGTAAACCCTAATTAGGAGCAGCCGTTGCAATAATTCAGGCGTCGTTAAACCGTGCAAGCTTTATTATTTTAAAAGCAAGAATTTATTCAGAATTGACGTCACAATAATCCTTGCCTTAAAGACAGAGCAAACCAGCACAAGTCCTAATTTAACGCCGGCTAGAAAGTATCACTGTTATACCTAGATGCATACAGGGAGTCACTGTAATAATGTAAATGAAAAAATTAATCACTTCTTCGGGGAAAACATACGACATAAAATTTCGTGAAACATTCCATAAAATTTGGTAGCAAAAGCAATCAATATAAATGTGCTAAATAATAGTTTGCACCGTAGCGTATCCACTGATGGAGGGTTTTTATCAAAAATAATAAATGTAACTTCCCTTTCTCAGTTCCTAAAGGCACGAGAGAGATGATCGTCCATAAATGATGTCACCCAAATTATAACTCTTACAAAACTCACCTACACCAATGTCAATTAAATACATGAAAAAGTTGGCATGCAATGCTGCCATGGAGTGTAAGGCGCTTCATCCAAATTCCAGCTTTAAAAGGAGTATCTCAACTTGGATACCTCTATAACTAAAAGATCGATACTTTCATCCCTGTGAACTTATTTAGACGAACTAGATTCCATTGATGCAATTAATGACACGTATATTCCCAGGAATTTACTTTGGGCAGAATTGCACCGTCTCAGAAGAGGAAACTCCTTCTGCAGGCGAGCTTCCATCAAACTTTTGTATGACTGTCACAAGAAACCTTCCACTTCCCCTGGAAGTTCTGACAGCGGGTGAACAGGTCAAATAAATGTTAAGCCAAGTACCAAGGCTCGTACGGGATCTAGACGAAGGGAAAGGCACCCCCTTTAGCTACACTCTTACCCCCATCAACCTAATTAGAAAAAATTTAGGGGTCCATCTCCAAAGCAGGACGGCTTCCCAATTGAATTAATTCACACTGAACAAAATAATTGAAATAATTAAAGTCAGTAATTCAAGACCTCTGTTCTGCTACTGTTTAAACAAATCAAATAAATGACAAAATAAAAGCTAAATATTATTGAATTTCGCAACAAACATAAATTAAATTGCAAGACAGTCAGTCCAAGTTAAGGAATTTTAAAACTAATTTCACTACTACGGTAGAAAACTCTTTAATCCATGTACGACCGCAGGTTTAAAGTAAAACATAATTTTGTTCGACTTAGCTGTCCTATTTTGAGAGTCTGATTTTAAACCAAACAATTTAAGACACGTTAAGGATTTTGGAAGGAATTTGGAAAAGATTAAATTTTGTAGAGATTGTCAAAACGCGTTTAGCAACATTTAGTGCTTTGGAGCTGAAAACCAAAACCTGAGACTTATAAATAGTTTTTCAAAATTGAAAATGGTTCTTCTCAACGCCAAATTTTTATAACCATTGCTTACGAAATTGGAGTTTATTCACAATGAACCAGTCAAATATGTAGAGTCTAGGGTCCTTCTTTTGGAAAAAAATAATGGGACCAGAAAAACCATAAAAAGTGTTTGTGGATCATTCATATTTTGTGATGTTTAGCACTTCTATGGGTGAATATATTAGCATTAAATATTTTAATTCTGAAAGGAAGCTCTTGTTGGGGGCGGTAATTAATATAATATATTAATATATTATAATATATTATATATTAGGGTAATTAGTTACGTGAGAAAAAAGTTTATGCATTTGGCTAGTGTAGCTACTTTTCAAACCAAATCTGCTTCGCAAAACTTTTAATAGGTTACTTTCATTAGCTAAATTAAAAACTTCGTTAAGAATCCTATTTAATCTGAAATAGCCCACTGTTAATACTGAAGTAAAAGGGTCAAGCTGGTTAACGTTTCACAATGGGTACTTTGCTATTACTTTATTATCACAACCACGTATATGACACATGGCCAAACGAACTTTCTTGGTAAGACAATGATGAACATTGTAAAATTGTCTACCGGCGCCAAAGCTATACACACTATCTTGTAATCCAATGTTAATGTTAATGCACCTTACATGTAACTACTAACATGTTCAAAACGTCGCTTTGTTATATTTTATCCTGAAAAATACTATTTTGAAAGGATTTTGTGACCAAATTGTCAATTTCCTTTATGTTTTATAAGCACTAATATAATGCCATAAAAGCAATATGCAGTACTAAAAAGGCAATCGGCAGTAACCTGGCAGTTAATTAAGCGTAAGCCTATTGGCAGTATAATCGAATATTGTAATAACACTCACAAAATTGCTTTTGTTTTTGCGGCAATTGGCAGCATTGAAAATGTGTATTCCCTATCACACGTTTTGCATAACTTATTCATCACGTTTAAACGAATGTCAAGTTAAATGAGTTTACATAATATGTAGTTAGATGGCTTTTCAATCTTTCTTATCAGTCCATTTGTATATACAGTCAGAACAACATGTCTTTGCATTTTTGCAAGCGTTGTCTAGGTTCAAGACAGTTAATACATGGAAGCGTGTTAAATCATTCGTATCATTGAATGAAGATCAGAAAAGTTTAACAGACCCAGGTGAAGAAGAGATATTCCAACACGTCAACTTTCGGGGATTTATCGGTGACTACTTCAGTTTACTAATTTGTCATTCATGAAAAGAGTTTTCAGGCTCTTGTGTATTCTCAATTCAATGGAAGTACATGGAATTTTGAATTAGAAGATATACATCATGGTGATTTACCAAGCCAGGGCTATCGCATTCTTAGAAATAATTTGTTACGCATATAACAAAGCAAGGACGAACAAGTGCAAATGGAACATTAAAATACGAAACGCAAGTCGCCAACCACTCATTTTACAATAGTTAAATAGCTTCATTTCATTTCATCCCACTTTTTTCGTAAAAATAAACGTTTTATGTCAATATTCATACTGCCTATTGCCGCACTGTACTGCCGATAATCTACGCGTTAATTCACTGCCAATTGGCCCCCTTGTACTGCCGATTGCCATGCAGCCTAATATATTCGTCGTCTATAAGCACCTGTATTGCTTAAGGTTTTTGTTTTACGGTTTTAATTAGAGCCAAACCATCAAGAATTTGTTATGCCCTTTGTCAATTAATTTTTTACTGTAGTTTCATCCACGATTTAACGATTTTCTACGCTTAGCTTTAACTCTTGGGAATTTTATAAATAGAAATTTTAGGATAAAAGTACGATTTAGTAAACTCTGAAAAACAAGGTGCAGTCATAATTTTGGATTTATGTTTCGATTTCCAATAGCAAAAACACAATCAAGCACTGTTAACTCTCATTTTGCATGTAACCTTGTATTACATTTGCACATCGATTGATGTTTTGGTAATGGTGGAGCTATTGAAAGCTCCACTTCATGGTCAAAATTTTCAAAAACATCTAAAATGACATCCTGAAAAAACTCTTTATTAGTGGATAGGCGAGTGTTCACACTATTTTTTAACACAACTATATTGATTGTAATTCGCAATTGCTATCTTTTTTGGAGAATTTGCACAAAACTTTGTATACCTTATTTTCCATGAGGTGAGGATTAAAACTCGGTGTTGTTGTGGAACTTGTACTTACGATTACGTCTTGTACATATAGTTGCGATATTTGCAAGTCGGCGTCAAGGTAATACTTGGTTTAATTTCTTTTAAAATTAAAAACGAAGTAAGGTCTATTATTACAGTCAGTTAGCCCAAAAACATTTGTGTGGGAAATGTATGTTTAATATTACCATGACTAACCACAAATAACAAACTTATTTTTTGAATACATTTTACTCTATTTAATGGGAAAAAAAATACGTTTCACTTCGATCCTGTTTGATAATTTGTACGATGCTATGATCTAATAGTTGAGGTAGTAATACATAATGCATCATTGATAAACAATAATGTTTTTCAATTTTACAAACAAAATTGGATTATTAATAAACTGATTTTGTTTTTAACCCATAGTTCATAGCTTTGAAGCCGGATAATTTTATTATTTAGGCATTTATTATTCCTTAGTCTAGAAAGTAAATGCAAAAATAACACCGTGAAAGAGAAAGGGAAACATTACGTTTCTCCAATTTCGCGTCAACTGATACTTCATTAAAGTAGACAGTAGAGAAAAATAATAATAGTGACAATGGTGGATAATTGTGTAATTTAACAAGTAATATTCCTACGAAAACAAACTAAATTATACTTCAAAAACTAATCACGTCATAAACTTCAAAAATATTACGCCAAAAGGTTAAGAAAAGCTATCGTGTTTTTAATTTTGCATGGAGGAAATTTAGGTTCGGCGCTTTCAAAATAGAACTAAAAGTATATATCTACTTGAAAAATAGTGGTTACGGTGCTGCTTATCATCCATAATTCCACAAATGCTAACTTGCTTGTAGTTCATTATCACAGAAACTTAACCTAATCACTTATCATTGCCCATTGTCAAACCTAAACGATACAGAATTATTAATCTGTCGGCGTCAAAGTTTTCCTGTTCAAACTTTACTACGTAAGTTGTTGATGCCAATAGAAATAACATTGTTATATTATTTTTTATCCTGATGAATATGATTCTAAAAGGTTTCTCTGTTAACCTTGGTAATTTTCTGTATGTTTTAAACTAATATTATCGTTATGTGTATCAGCATTTTTTTCTCCTAATTTTGTGCTTCACGGTATTATACACACGTGTCGCCTTTGTAAATTACGTTACTACTGTGATTTCATTCACCAATTTTCTGAGCAAACCGATGATTTTAAAAATACTTGCCTTGAGTGTTTGATAGTGTAAACAGCTACAGACACAAATTCTGTTTTAAATCAGATGTCATTTTGAATTTACAGAGTTGCACGAATTGTGTTTTGGAAACAAAAACTAAAGCTAAAGTTGAATCAGGTTAATAATACGACGAACCAAAGGAAAAGAACCTTAACGAATTAACGTAATGTTTTCATATCACGTTAAATTAAATATATTATTAAAACAGTAGGAAGGAAATAAAAAGTTAAGTTGATGAGTTGGCCTTTTTCCTAATCCACAACGCAAACGTTTTATCGCATTTATTACCAAATCGCATTATTTGTATTTAAAAAGAGTTTAGCTTCGGCGTGGATACCCACATAAATCACTTGAAGCATACTTTGACATGGTAATAACGCTTAAGTTATCTTGACGTACTCCCATTCAGCGCAATATTTTTTAGTTTTAAATTTTGTAATCCCAAATTTCTAAAATAGGTTATAAAATATTAGAAAAGATTTAATTCCATTGTCACAATTTTAACGCCGTTGTTTAAATGAAACTATGAATTGCATCATTGCAACTATAAGGTAGGCTATGCAGAGTGGAGTGATATCAAGCGAAATAGCTTGTGTTGTATTAATTAGTAAGGCTTTTATACTTTAATTATTTACTTATGTTGACATATTTTGCTATCTCCGTACAATGTATTGTATTATTGTATGTCTATGTAACAAAGTTAGTTGGATTTAATGAAATCGGTATTGTTCGACTATTTAGTTATATAATCTCTTGATCAATATTTAGTGTAAATGGAATTAGCGGTAAGGAATATGTATATTGGCGGTAGCGATGAATCATTGCATAAATATACGTAAGTAACTAGCGCTAACGATTATCTTTTATAACAAGCAAATTTTTTAATTAAGTAAATAATTTTAATATTTTATCATTGTAAATACGTTCAAACGAACAATTTGTTAAAACCAATCAATTTCTTAAACTGCTTAATCTGAAAAGGTAACAAATTTCTATACGGTAATATGTAAAAAGGCAAGAAAATATAATATTTTATGTAATAACAGCTTTGCATTTATTATAAACTAGAATGCGGAATAATTTGTTACACGCAAGTTATCTCAATATAAGCAGCAATTATTCATTCGGGTTATTTGTGAATTGTCATTTCTTTTGTTTCTTATTCTAGCTAATATAACATTATAATGCTTTAGTTTTTTTTTGTGCAAAATACAACTCATGCAACTCCGTAACGAAAAATCTGATTTAAAATATTTTTAATCTATTTTTTTTAATTTTTATACTTAAAAAAATGCAAGCTTTTAAAAACGAAAGACGTTCAATTTTTCCGCATGTACTGTTTAAAATTGAAAATTGAAAAATATTATCTTAAGAATTGTAAATACAACCTTTTCATATCCTGGCTTTAGTGCTTTCACCTTTCACACGAGAACTTAAACTACTATATGTAAGTCCTTTTATTTAAAACCTTTTTTTACACGTAAGCATTGTGATATGGTTTATCTAATACATTTAAGGAAACAGGGATAATTGTACCACATTAAAAATAAATAGTAAATTCTATGATGACTTTAGTCTGACTTGCTAACATGTGCCCCTGAAATTTCAAAATACCTTACTTTGCACTTTTTCCACTCTGTACCATGTACACTCCAATTCCACAATTTTCATCCGATTCTAATATTATTTAAACTGTAGGTTCTTCAAACCATGGTCTACATGGTTATGTTGACGTTGTTGAAAATCCGAACAAAACTTAAAAATTATAAGAATACCTTTGTTTTCAGGGTTTTGAATTATATTTTTTAAACTGAATTTTTGAAACACGAAAGTCAAAAGCCCAAAATTTATAAATATGATTAGAAAATCATTAAATCGTTGATAAAACTACAGTAGTAACTTAATTTACAAAGGGCAGAACAAATTCTTGATATAGTTCTGATTCATATAAATCCTTAAAAGACTAACTTATGCAATATAAGTGCTTACAAGAAACGATAATATTCGTGTAATTAAAACAAAAAAAAATTAAAAACTGTATCACAAAATCGTTTCAAAATCATCGTTTTTAGGAGAAAATACAACAAGCAACTTTTTGAATATGTAAGTACATATGCACTCACATTAGCTATGCATTACACGAAAATGATTATAGCTTTGGCGCCAGTAGATTATTTTCGTGCTCCTTTATTGAATCCGCACGACAAGTTATTTCTATCTCTCTTGGTTAGAGGCCCGATAATAGCAAAGTAGTAAATTAGCACGAAATGTTAATAGGTAAAAGCGTATCAATTTTGCTTCTGCGGTATTAAAGGTGTGTTATTAAAGACTAAATCGAATTCTTATCAAAGCACTGAGTTTAGGCAATGTAATTTTGTAGCTTATTAAAAGTTATGCCAAGCAGAATTAGTTTAAGAAGTAACTACAATATCCAAAGGCACAAATGTATTTCTCACGTAACTAATTTATAAGTAGATTACAGGTTGTCTCGAACAAGAGCTTTCTTAAAGAATTAAAATTTGTATGCTAATAATTATACTTAACTTACTTAAAGATGTGCCAACCAGCACAAATTAAGAAAGATCTATGGAAGGATACACAATCAATTTTTATTATTTTCCTCGCAAGTCTTTATTTTTTCCACTGCTCCTCCTCGTAATAACAAAATACTTAGCATCCTTTGCGAAAGATGTGAAGTCATGGTCGTTTTTGTGCGTGAGTAGTAAATGTCCTACAACTGCTGGTGGGGATATATATTCGTGTGGGGGTAGCAGAGTTTAGTAGGGGATATTTTTAACTTTTTCGGCCATAATAAATAACAAACTGCGTAAAATGCACTGGATTTAATACCGTATCAGTTATTACCAAGACCAGGTAAACTGATAAAATGAGTCTTTTTATTAACTATTTTAAATTCTTGAGTAGCTATGTCAGTGTGTTTGCAATGTTAGCAGTGAATAGAATAACCTTGCTTTATCTTAATGCCGCCCTAAATCAATTGAAGAATTTAATAAGCCATTCTAAGTTAGACTCTAGACTTTTAAGGAACGGAATAATTTAAGCAATAATTAAGAAATTGTAGAAAACTTAGACTCTGATGAATTTCAAGCATTTATGACTGCTATTTATTCACTCGTTGTGTTTTGTACAAAAATGGCAAAAATCTTTTAGGATTTCGATTGTATTAATAAGGCGCTTGGGTTGAGGAGATGTCATTCTGCACCGAATCCTTCTGCTCCTTGGCTATTTGTCTCTCTTTTACTTCCATTTAGATTTATCATATGTGACCATGATTAGTTAATCATGTAAGGTTTTAAATTTACTTTCAATAGAGCAATTAAAATGCTTTTAATTCATGTCAGAATAATTGATATTTTCATCGTTGAATTTTTATAACTCGGCAGATGGGCAATGTGTCGAAACAATTTCTTATTCTCTATTTTTACTGTAACGTAACTATCTAAAATTATGTGCAATTAAATGGAATACATACCCGGGAATAAAATTATAAAAGTTTTCACAAGGCTTGAGTCCCATTTCCAATTCCTAGCATGGGTAAACGGAGGTGTG
>JAQFZE010005820.1:0-10004 GCA_034695245.1 Dicyrtomina saundersi
GTGAGTATGTATAGGGGACATGCCTATAAGTGGAATGGAATAATGAAAATACGGACGGACGCGCTCAAATATGTAAAAAGATGAAGTTGGATTATTAGGATTAGTGTGTCTGTTTTGTACTTGTAATTAAAATGATAGGGCACATCCCACATTTACCTTACCTTCGTCTTCTTCTTCGTCTTCTTGTTCTTCGTCTCCTTCTGCCTCCAAATCAAATGTTTGCGTATATATTATATATGTAATTTTGGCATCGATTTTGAATTTGAAATTTTTCGATTTTCTATTCCAAGGAATTTTCTCTCCTTTGATTGGCCTATCAAAAATTAATATTTTAATTGGAATCAGGAACTGAATTAAAAATACAAAGAAAATGATTAATATTTTAGTATTATTAATAATTTAGTAAAAGGATTTTATTAAAAATTCTTTTTAAGGGTCGAACATCACAACGTCTGTGTTTACGTACATAAGCGATGATAGAAAATGGATAGGATTTTTTTGCTGTCTTGGACCTCTTGGTTTTGGTTTATGGAAGGGTGGCATAAGGAAAGGGAATTGAAATACATTGATAGAATAGTTAAAAGTTTATGACCTTTTGTTCATCATTTATTTCGTATCATGTGATTGTTGAAAGAATGATATATGGTTATTGTGGGGATGATGATGATGATGCGTAAAATAATGAGTTGGACTGCGTTCTGTTTCCATAATAATAGTAATAATAGGAGAATAATAATAATGCGCCGTGTCACGACATTTCAAGTCGATATTTGATACTTTTATCTTTGTCTCCCTTATTATTATTCGGCCCTATAACCGTAATGGAACATAATTGTACGCTATTGTGCTGGGCTCTTTATCGAATTCCACATCGTGGTATGTAGCTCGTAGGTGTGTAAATGGTGAATTCAACTGTCATTTAAATACTTGGCAACAATAATGTGCCTAGTAGGAGTAGGAGTTGAGAGGCATGTAGCATATCCCACGGAACAAAACGGAACAGAATGTATAGTGTCAGAGATTTGAATTGGATTACATATTATTATTTATTTCACTTCTCATTTCTCATCCTCATGCCTGACCAGGGAGGAGGATCGTAGTGTAGTAGTAGTTTTATTAGAGGCAGAGCCAGAGCCAGGCAGGTCTGAATTGCTACGATTATAAGATTGTCATCGTATTGTGTTTGGCATTTGGCAGATTATTATATTTTCATTCAGACAGTTCAGAAGTAAGAGATAGTACATTCAGTAGTAGGTAGATTGATGGGTAGATTTATATTCAAACAGTTCCTCATCCTCATAGCAGATTATAAACAAATTCAAATGAATACTTAAAGGTATTCTGATTCTGTATTCTGGACTGTGCTAGATAACAATTCAGATACAGATATGTGAGTGAGTCTTTACTATATGACTTTTGGTACCAAAGGAGGTAGGTACTTACTACCTAAAGTATATTGCTTGTATCTGCCACCTACTTATATATATATAAATATGCGGATGTAAATTGTGTAGGTATTCTCAATTCTATTGTTTCTAATCTTGAGCCTTTCATTGTGACAAAAAAACAAAAACAAAAAACATTAATTACGATTTTAGAGCTGGTATATTGCTTAGGATTAAATGGCTATTATTATTGCATTGCTTGTCCTGTATATTGCTGCATTAGATTTTTTTTTGTTACTTTAACGTCACTTTTGAATTTGGCATGTCTATGGGTTGTAGTGCGATTGTGAACTATTTTTTAATATTTGCACATGTCATTATTTTGTAGTGTGGGCTGTATTTTATTTGATGTTATTATACTTAAGCTTTAGGAAGTAGGATGTAATGTTTCTATAGTACACTTATATTATTGTTATTATTATTATTTTAGTATGTTTTCTTCTGCAGTGTATAATGGCAATCAAATTAAATATGGTACCTTTTTGGATGGTCGGCTGTCGGCTCGTTTTTATTTTCGTTTGTACTTTTTGGATTTGGCATTGGCCAGTTCTCTGTTGAGCATAGTGTGTACCATATAATATGGAGTGCATGCTTATACTTATACTAGTTTATTAGTTAGTACATAATACGGATGCCATTATGATGAGAAATGAGAATGTCTATATGGTATACCTATGACCTATGAAATACTCCTCCTATATGGCTCTTTTTATTTACATTTATATAAGGGAGTTTATATATGGGTAGACATTCTTTCACGTTATTATTATTATTTCGTGGCTTGGCATGCAAGTACAGTCAGAGTGTAGGCTTGGGCGATATATAATGCAAATAGGGTGTAAGTACACAGGTACATTAATTGCACATTCTAGTATACATATCTGTAATCCGTAATTATTATGATATTTTAAGTCTGGATGCTGCTGGAGGGTACGTGTTTGTGTGTGTGGCTCTTAAATTCTAAATCTTCACCTCCTCGTGAATAATATGTGAAAATGTATTTCAACACGTTGGAGTTAGTTGGGATGTCGAAAAGGCTTTTGCTAAACATAAATCAAAATTCATATTCATAACACGAGTATGGAGAAGGCAGAAATGAGCCAGGCAGGCCTCAGAGCATAGCAGCACTGCCATGCAATATTACCAGTTACCAGTCAGCTCTAACACCAGCTTGCAGGGTAGGCCAGGGCCAGGCCAGGCCCCATGGGGATTTGTTTGCGTAACTTGTGAGTCTGATATGTTGAGAAGAGGTCTCTCTCGTATCGTATACCTATTATGCCTAGTCAGAAATTTAAACGTGTAGGATCGAATCAACTAAAAGGATCTTTGTTTTGAGGATGTTGAAGGATTTTAACTATTTAAGCCGAACCATTGCATATATACAGATACTGCGTTTGGTTTTAATATTGTAAATTGTATAAACCAGAAGCTCTCTCAAGAAAGAATGGACTGGCTGACTGGCAGTAAATGCCAAGGCTAAAACTAAAAGCTCCTAATTTTAGAGTACCTACCTATAATATATTGTATATACTCTCAGTGTAATAATAAACAGGAGTGCAGAACTTGAGTTCAGACTCAAAGGAAATAAAGAGAGAAAGGACGTAAGTATTGTATATTATTTGCTTATAATTCTAAACAGGAGAGAAGAGAGTAATTATATAGATTGAGAGATATCAAATTCAAATGCAAAAAAGAACAGTCATAGTCATGACATATTATATATGTAGGGGTTGACTATAGCTGTTCAGGTTATGTGTAGTGCCGATGCCATAATAATAATAATAATAATGAATGTGCCTTGTACATATTAGAACACCAGGTGAGACTAAAGCTAACGTAAGATAATAAGACGATTGTCAAAAGTAATCATAGAGAGTAGTGGATCGTTTGTTGTTGTATAATTACCAACCTCCGATCCCTATCATTTCATGGGTATTTCCCTTGTTTTTTATCGCCTTAGTTTTGTCATGTCTTGCCTTGTTTTCTCGTGTCGCTGTTAAGTTGTAGTGATTATTGTATCTCTCTGTATCTTGCCAAGTTGCCGGTCATCTTCCTTAGATCTTTGCAACTAATTATTTTTGTAAGACTTTTTTTTCTAGCATTAAAACTATACTTATACCCATGCCCTGTCATAAAATTAATTATAATACTTACGAGGGAATGGCTTCACATCTTACCCGCCCATTTCAAAGAGATCTGGTCAAATAAATTAGGCTTCTTTTAAATGATACAAATTCAAAGCAACTCTACCGCATTTTTACATTTTCGTTGTTGAGTCGCAGTGGCCCCAATTTTGATTTTTTGAATTTGCCACCCCGTCGCTTCCACATTTCTTATCCGATTTGGACGAAAATTGTTTTCTTATAATCTTTAGACAGTTTTCTAAAAAGTAATTTCAGGGTTTTTGAAAGTTCGAAAATTTTATTAATTTTTGAAAAGATCCAAAAAATTTAGATTTTCGAATTTTAAAAAAATCCTGAAATTACTTTTTAGAAAACAGTCTAAGGATTAGAAAAAATCAAATTTCATCAAAATCGGATGAAAACTTTAGATGCTATAGGGCGGCAAAATGCCAAAATTTTGATTTTTTAAAAATTTTGGCGGGCCACAGTGACCCAAACGTGAAAACGCGGAATGTGGTCGAGTTAATTTAAATCTGTGCTATCTAAAAGAACTCTGATTGTTTTGGATAGGTCTTTTTGAAATTGGTGGGTGGCATGTGAAACCATTCCCTTGTTAGTAGACACAAAGTCAGTGTTTTATAATGTGTAGCCTACTATGTATCTTCTCAATTCAGTTAATATGTATCCATGCTGTAGCTTTAATTATAATAACGACCACTGTACATTTTCCAAGTCTGATTATTATTATTACTATCTACTACAATACACAAGAATTTGAAGATGTTGTTGAGCTCAATGTTGACAATTTTATAATAACAACTCTGCATTGTTATTGGTCTTGCTTATGGTGCATAAATCAAAATTTTCGTTGACGTAAGTAAGAGAAAGATATACATAATAATTATTACTACTGCAGTTTACTATATGTACCCACATTACATAGCTGCATTTGCTGCATCATTATCGTTTTTAATTTCTCTGCAATTCTTGAGAGGGAGGTTCTCTGAATTCTTGATTTGATTTGATTTAAGTTCTTTCTCTCTTGGTTATATACTCTTACTCTTATATTTTTATGAGCACGGAAGAGCTAAGTCTACTTAATCTATATTATAATGTTTTCTTTTTACATCACAATAATTTACACTATTTGACAATTTTAGATGGGATAGTGAGACAGTGACAATGACAGTGACAGTAATAATTTAATATGAATGTAATTTTCTCTTGGGCCTTCTTGTCAGCTTCTTTCCTCCTTGTGGGAATAATAATAAGCTTGACTCGGATTACATTTTATGAAGTGTTGATCTGTTGATGGGGATGAGGCTCCTACTTAAAACAAAATACTTGCTTCAGGATTTCGTGAAGAATTTTTTCCATTTGCTATGTACATAGTGCTATGTCAAGCTATAGGCCATGCGCAGACAGGCTCTGAGTGAATCGAATCAGAATCTGAATCAGAATCAGAGTATGAGAGAGTGTAAAAAAAAAATGTATGAGTACGTACGAGAGCGTGTTTGAAATGAAGCATCTATCTGAGAGAGAGAGAATGCAAGAAGAAGAAGAAGGGAAGACGACGAAGACATGCAATCGCACCGAGACAGAGTAGTACGTGAATTCCTACACATACTTTTGAGATACAGTATTTAGAGTATCTGTACAGAGAAAAAAAAAGTCAAAGTCGAAGTCGCGGAGAGGAGCTCTGCTTAAAAGTGCTTGTGTTCGTGTTCCTTTACTTCCTTTGGACTTGGACATATAACATATTATATTACTTCGATTTCCAACAAGTCATAGTCCCTCGTGTGTTCAGTGTTCATCCTTGTCCCTATAGCTAGTTACCTTGTGCATAGTCACCTTATATCTCCTATATGTAGGTAGGTAGTGGAGGTTACATTTTGAACATTTTGTGCTATGTACAAAAGTTATGTAGGTACTTGCTTAAGATGAAGATTTAGGCTTTTAGGGTTTGAGCTAGTAGTAGTAGTAGTAGTGTTGTTAGTGCTAGGCAGGCACTTGTGTCTTGAGTTTTGTTTGTGTCTGCCTGCCTGCCTGCCTGCCTGACTGCCTGCTGCATTTCCCATCGGATTTGGAACATTATTTTGAATAGCTATCAAAGAATGTAGTCATATCCCTCTCATATACAGTATTGTATATAGTAAGTCCGGAGTAGTACGTTTGGATGGAGTTGTGTGAGAAGATTGTGTAAAACCGTGTACGGTAAAGGAAAGATGAGTCTTGATTTTTTGAGAGTAGGTTTTTGAGTCCCAACCCTCCTTTTTTTCCTATTTCGTGCATACCGCGAGAAGAACTCACATTTTACCCATTAACCCTTTCTTTTACCTATATAATGTTTGATTCTGTATGGGATGGAAGGAGTATGCACGAATATAGGAAAGACGACGACGAGAGAACTACACCTTGTGGTATGTTTCCGAAGAAGAATCCTACTCTGAGCTTCCTATATTATATTCCTATAAGATATCGATGATATCATGGTAATGGCCTAGGTATGTGGAATACAAAGTGGATGTAGAAGAAGATGGTCCTTCGTCCTTCCTAGTACTGCTATGTACTCCATTATACTCACCATTATACATGTACTAAAACCAAAACTAAAAGCACAAAACCAACCTGCAATATGCTCGTTGGTACGTGTTTCACAAACTGCATCTACATCCACACTGGCACTAACACTGTCCGTCCAAGTAGCTTTTAACATGAGAATGAACAAACTAAAACTAAAACTAGCAAACTCATCTCTCTGTTTCAACAGATAGGACATGGTATTATTTTTATTTTTTGTATGTATATCAATATGTATGCATATATAGTATCAAGGAGGGAAGAGAAAGCGTATATGTATAGTGCTATATGTATATATGCTAAATAATTGTATATGAATGGAATTGGACAAAAAAAAAGCGTAGTAGTGAGTGAGTGAGTGAGTGAGTGCCCTGCCTTGACTGCGTTCCAATGAAAGTTTTACTGTATTAAAAGGAGGTATGTGGTAGGTTTACACATTATGGAGTATGGAGAGTTGGGCTTTGAGTTTGAGATAGTGTGGATGTGGAGTTTAGTACTTGGTTTGGTTTGACTTTTTTGGTCGCAGAATCGAAGCGACAGAAGAAGAGTATTAATGCTGTTGTAGGAATAGGAGAAGCATAATAATAATATAATACAGAATACAGAGAGAGAAGGACTATTACGGGAAGGGAAATTTCCTGACTGATTTGTGAGTGCGCCCGCTCGCTCGCTCGCTCGCTCGCTCGCTCACTCCGCTGAGAGTGCTGAGTAGTCATCTCTCTCTCAGTGTGAATAACGTCATTCCGAGTCAGATTACGGAGACTTGTGTGTGTACTAGTTTTGAATTTGAACAAAAAGGACACAAACGACGAGAGCAGTTAACTAACTTATCTAGTATTTGTTGTACATTTACATTATATTTACCTTGTAGTTTCCTCAATAAAGTTTGAGCTGCTCCCTTTCATCCTTGTCTCTGATTTAACTGTAGTACCTATCTATACCTAGGTGTGTGTAGACAGAGAGAGAGAACTTGTATCGTATCGGGATCTCTATCTAAGGATCGCATGTGTGCTTGTGTGTGCCCTCTCCTATCCTATCCTATCCTACATACTTCTATCGCACTTCTGCTCTATAAAATTTTTATATACATCATAGACAATCAACTTTGCATTATTTGTTTTTGTGTACACATATATAGTGTAATCTTATAATGTGATTAAATAGTTTGCCGTTGATGATTAATCGTAACTACGCTACGTTTGTTCCTTCGAGATAGACGGCACATTGGCATGGAGATGGAGTGACTGACTGACTGACATGATGCCCGTGCTCTTCGATTTCGCCTCACTTCTTTATTGTATACTACTGCATAGACCTCCACTCCACAGTCGACCGAGCACTATTCTGTTTGATAAAATATTATAATTGTAGTTACTATATAGTGCCCTATAGAACTACTTATAGGAAGGTCCTCCCTATAACGTGTTATAGTGTGTGTTTCAGTTGAAGTTTTGGAAGTGTTAAGGGAGTTAATAAGTATCACTAGTGTCGATCGTGTTCGCGAACCAACTGACATTCTGACTGTCTACCTTCACCATCGTGCTTCGTGTGTAACATATTATTTGCACGGCCTTTGCGGAGTCCTATAGAGCTTGTAGAATAACAATAGGGAGCAGGTAGGTAGGTAGGTAGGTAGGTAAGATAGTTGGAGTTATATAGGTAGGTATTAGTGCAGATATCAGTCAGTAGGTACCTACCTACCTGCCTGCCTACTGTATAATAAAATCGACTAGAATAATGGGTATGTTTTGTTTGTGTGCGTGAAGTAATATAGCAAAAATAATAGAGGGATGCTCGCTCAAAGGCGAGTGTTATAGTGTGCAGCATTGGGCATAATATAGTGGAGGCTGCTGCTGCTGCTGGTGCTCTGATATTTGACTGAAGCTCCTTTATCTACATATACGTATATTTTTTTTGCCATTTACCATTCACATTGACGTACATTATAATATATATCTGTCTGTATTATTATGATTATAGTGTGCGATTCTCGGGAGGAGAGCTTTAGCTATAGTACACTGTATAGTTTTAGATACGACCTATAGATATGAATTGGAATGGACGATGCAACTATGTATACTGATATTCCTTCTAGTGGAAATACTCAGAGGCAAAATATAACATATTTGCGTACGATATTAAAGTATAACAGAAAAGAGCATCTGACTGAGGACGAGGAGAAGAGAAGAGTCCAGAGCCAGCGCCAGCAGCCAGATAACAACAGTAGAACAGATGCATAATATGAATTGTATATAGGATAAATATATTATAGACTCGTACTCATACCACACTCGACATTGGAATTATTCCTTTAACTCCTCTCTCAGGCTGTATATGCATGGAGATAGTTGACGTATGATGAGTATTATATTAAAAATATTGCTAGATACTAGATGGATAGATAGATAGTAAGTTTGTTAGTTAGGTAGGGTAGTACACTTTTGCTCATTCGCTCGCTCGCATGATGATGATGATGATGATGTGATGCATGTGGACGACGAACGGACTCTGTGATGATGTCGATGTCGTTTTTTTGAGTGAGGCAGTGCACACACACACACATAGGCAGGCAGGCAAAGGCTTTGAAGGAAAAAGGATAACCCAACTGCAAACCAAAGCAAAGGAGGCAGACAGACTGACTGTTGTGCTCTGTTGTACAGTTTGTTGTAGAAGAGTTAAAGAGTATCTCTATCTATCTCTCTAGAGAAACGTCAGGCAGTGTAGCAGAACAACACACCCAAAAATTACTCAACAATAATCAAGTACAAGAAGAGTGTTGTTTAGTTGTTGAGTTTTGTGTGTGTGTGATTTGTGTTGCGTTGTGTCCTGCGATTATATATATTTTTATTATTAGTTTTACATTGTGCAGATACCTGCTGATTTGTAGTCTCATTTTTACGAGGAGTCGTTTTCATCATCATCGTCGTCGTCGTCGTCGTCGCCTGTTCCCTTGTGCCAGTTCTATTCTTTTTTGAACCCATTCTGATCTGATTCAGTCAGTGTGGTCGTCGTCGACGACCGTGCTTTGGTTTTCCTTGTATACGAATAATATAACAAGTCAAATCGGGAGCTTGTATCTGTCTCTTAAATCTGTTGTAAATTGTAATAAATTATTAGTATGCGTCCGTACCTATCTGCATAGAGCTCTACCAGTGACTGTGTTCAAAGTGTTTGTATATGTCATCGTCGCAAATTAATTAATTGTATAATTAATAATAATTCCAGTGTCAGTTTTACTTTTACATCATTGGTAACAACAAAACAAGATAATTTGAAGAAAAAAACATGTATATATTATAATACCGATACCAAATACAAAGATATACGAGAGTGAGACTAATGATGTTTCGATTACGATATACGATACTATCTTGCATATTATTATTATTATAAAAAGTATACTGTGACAGTGCAGTGTATTGATTTCATTGAATATATTATGTTTTCATCACTCGTGATATTATAACTAAAGTGTGCAAAAGTTATAGCTGCAGGCTATAGAGCTGGTATAGTTAGTAAAGAAAAATCGGTGGTATGATATTGTTAATGAAATCAGTGGAGTTCATTCAAAAGCATAGATGTAATAAAGTATCTATGTACGTATCTGATTGTGGAGGATTAATTAGAGGACGAGATTCGTAATCAGAGTACCTAGGTATACTTGTACATAGTAGTAATTATAGGTTACTACTGTCTGCCTATCTGTCTGTCGATAATATCAATATTTCGAAGTTGTCATTGTCAATAATGATGTCGTCGTCGTCGTCGTCATCTAATCATAGAGAAAATCTAAATATTTTACGTTCAATCCTAATCGAGTCATTACCAGCGGAAAATTTGCCTTGCGGTAAAATAT
>JAQFZE010005821.1:0-10004 GCA_034695245.1 Dicyrtomina saundersi
ATATTGTTTTTAGCTAAAAATGGATATGGATCATTTTGGTTCTTCATAGACGATACAAAGACCTGTGCAATCAAAATTCCGTAGTATGTTCAAATGTGTTATTTGAAGCTTTGAATCATATAAGGGTAATAATAACTGCCATCTTTAATTATGATTCTTGTCAATAAAATACATTATTTTTAGGATTGGACCTTTGTGTGACTGGGCACGGTACTACAGACAATGTTACCACCGTGAAAATAATTGGAAGCAAGGAAGATATGTGATTCACAAGTTCAAAATCCCTGAGCAAGTCTTTCCAGCTGTTTTCAACTGTTGCTCTTGCAATGGGAAAATATTTGCTGCCGGAACTACAAATGGATATATTCTAATCTGGTCTGTGATGGGTAAATTGATAAAAAGAATTGAAAAATATAGACAAATAATTAATTTGATTAATTTATTCATGAGCTCCAGTGCTTATTAATGGATTGGAATTTAAAACAAACAAATATTATGAAAACAATAGGCCGCCCAACATTTTTGAAGACAATCATGGCTGTGAGGAAAAGAATTGAAGTGGAGCATCTTCACTTGACGGACAACCACATGGTTGTACTTTGTCAGACGGGCGTTCTACAAGTACTGACACTTGAATTTTACTTACCTACTTTTATTTCACATGAATTTTAAAACAGACAACTCATTTTAATTTTTTTCGCCCTAATGGTAATGGTGTTGCCTATACTTTTGAATGGGCCCGCGACAATCCGATAGAATACTAATAGCTACCTCATTTTTAATATCGTGAGTACAGTGCTACAACATTAGGGAAGACGAGCAGAGTGGCGAACGTCCATTTGAAATTATTTTTCAACTTAAAATTGGAGGGAGCTACAGTGATGAGTTCTTGTATCACTTTACTATAGATAAATTAACTCCTGATCAACTGGCGGATATCTATGAGTTAGGTGGAAGCCGGATGGACGAAAATATTTTAGTTTGGATACGAGAATTGTACGGGGACACTGGGACGCCGTGGCTTCGAAACGAATACTCTGTCTCTGACATTTTCATTTCAGTTCAGGAGCAAATCATTATTATGAGTGGGATTGCCTCCAACTCTGTTTATATCTGGGATATTCATACAGGAGACTTGCTCAAGATATTTTTTCTACCACCCAATGTCCAAGTTTGTTACAAGGTATAACGAAGTCAAAAATTCAAATGTCCATCAAAATGCCCTAAAATACTAAATAGACAATGTGGGTGATCAAAATGATAACTGATTATCTGCTGCTTAATTTTGAGTGAGGGAGCCTTGCCTAATAGTGATCGTTAGCCGCCGTTCAAATAGGAAATGAAATACTACCGCCTTTAAAAATCTGTGCGACTCATGTTCATATTATTAGCTTTTAGTCAGACTATAATACTAATACGGCGGCTCCTGATCACCGTTAGGGACTGATAACCATCAGGGACCGATCACCATTAGGCAGGGTCTCCAACGAGTGCACTCAAGTCAAGTTTACGATTTAGACATTCTTGTTCGAGAAGAAATATATTTGCCTGTCCGCCAGACGCATTATCAACCAACATCAACCCGTGCCAAGCTCAACGTATCATCTCCTAGTTTATGACTTGAAGCAAGTTTTGAAAAGGAAAGATGACGACAAGGACAGCAAAGACTATGCTGATGAGTACGATTCACATTCTATGTTGGAAGAAGTTTGTGCTGACGCGGAGGAAAGACGAGTAGCATGGGTTTCTCAAGACTCACTCATTGTGGGGAAGGATTTAGAAACGAAGGTCAATTTAATTTATTAACACTATTATTAATATTGAATTAATTGTATTAAAAAGAAAAGTTTAAACGATGGAATGCTTTTACTGACTGAAAAAATTGGATATACTTCACAGAAAACATTATTTACCCGTCAAGGTCAATCTTATATCGACAATTTAATCGTTTATGAAGACCTCGTCCTGTATCATCAGTATGACGGTCTCATCATCTCAATTGACTGGGAAGGGATAGAAAAGTACCAAGTGGAAATACGTCTTGGAATTGTCCGTGGACTCCAATGTTCTGGTCAGTTTTTAATTAGTGGTGGTGATGCTAAAAACCTCTCAGTTTGGAATAATAAAACGGGAAAAGCTTATCATCGAGTTCATCATCAGCCGTGCCGTATCGAACACTTGTACGCGGATGAAACTAAAGTGATTACTTTGGGAAGAGAAGACCCTCCTGTCCTCATTGGCTACTGGTGAACTCCGATCGCTCGCACTAATCACTTGCATTCTCAAAAATAATCATTTAATGTATAATAATGTTACGAATTATTAAACTTTTACATAAATTATTATAATATTTTTTTTTTATTTATTCAAATCAAAAAATTGAAATCAATAATTCATTGCGGATCCACTGGACAGTAGTGGCATATATATTACACACACACACACGATCAGTGATCAGATTCAAAGTCCATCCTTCGCTCCATTCTGTCCCATGACCATATTATTTTAGTCATTTTTGTTTTGTTTAAATATTTAGTTTTTATTTCATAAATTTTCGTTTTTTGCATATTTAATTGTCACGTGTAACTCATCTATATCTTATATTTTTGTGACGTTATATAATATGATATCGATAGACAATATATGACATATATATATATTTATTTGAAATCATAAAGTTTATATATAATAATAACAACAATAATAACATTTTTTGATTCATGATATTTTATATATTTATGTAAGAATATAAGTTTTCAAATTTAAATTTTTACACCCTTGTTTGTTTTGTTTTTAATCAATTCTTTAATTAATATAGTGTAATAATTAATATAAGTATCTATTCAGTAAGTAGGTACACTGCCACTTTTTGCATAATATATCTTGATACATAAGTAAGTATATGCAACTACTACTGACTCATTTTTTATATTAATTATCTAATTACTAATATTACAATAATAATTAATTAATTATTATTCTTATACTTTTTTGTCATCACATCAAAATACAGTTTTATAAAATCATTTTTATTCTTAGTACTTAGCTTAGTAATTAATATTATTAGTAGGATTAATTATTAATCAATTAATTAATTAATTAAATTATTTATTTATTTTTATATTAACATTAATACTAATTAATGTATTGTTATTCCAACTTTAACTTTACCTCCTGTCGACTGTATAGCCTGCATCTTTTTTTTTCTTTTTGAAATTAAACCCTCCCTTCTTTTATAGTGTACAACTAATATGTAAATTATTAATTATTTCCCACGCGTTCCCCGCCCTACACAATCAAATCACAACAGGTGTCAACACAAGCCGAACTTGTACTGTAGTGTAGTGTGGAGCCTATAGATTATTCTAGATGATTAAAATCGAAATGATTTTTAATATCTTTATTGTTTTGAAATAATTTTTTAAACGTAGTTCAATTCGTTCAGCACAGCTTTCCGATTTTATACAAGTAATAATATTTCCCTATATCTCTGAATATAGGCTTATATGTATATAGTATGTAGTAGTTAATTAATAGTATTGATATATTGTATGTAGATATCGGTAATTATTACATACAAATATAATATTTATTATGTAGCTAGTACATATTTTTATTTTCCAGTATTCCTTGTATAAAAAATGTATTTTTTTCTTTCAAAATTTTAAAATTTTACCACTTTGCTTTCTTTTTTTTTCGCTGTAGATTTAATAGCTCAAATGATTTTTATAATCTATTGTCCAACTCTACTATACGTCAATAATTCTGCTGCTTCTAAAAGAATTAGGTCCATACGAATATTTCACCAACCATTTTTTTCAACCCCTGTCAAAGCTAATGATGGTTCCATGCGTATAATATAGTTACATGCGCTTTATTATGTATAATTATGCAAAATATACGAGACCAATCGCGATCGCGATATCCCGAATCGTATAGTTTCGCAATTATTGTGGTTTGGATTTGATTAGCAGACAAAGTTAAATTTTAATTTTTGTAAGTTTTTTGTAATAATCATTTTTTTAGTTTTTAACGTGGTTAATATTTCCCCGTACAATTTATATTTTTGATTTAGTTGAATTAGTTTCCATATATTTATATGACACAAATTAAAATGATTTCTGTTGATTTTGACTTTGACTTTGACCCCTGCATACATTTAGTTGTAAATATTATTAGTATGTATAATATATAATATTATTTATGTATACTCTATGTATAATATTTATGTACATATAGTCTATACATATATATTCTATATTGTATATATTTTTTAAAATTTCTGTATTTTTATTTTTATTATACAAACTTATTATAGTACAGGTAGCAGTCTTTCATTTGCACATTTACATTGTATAAATACTAATGCAATGAATTTAGTTTTTCAAGACTTACTACTAAAAATATGGAGTCGAACAAAAAAACGCTTCATTTCCCCCACTATTTTGTTAAATCTTCATTTTTCAAAATTTTCAAAGCTGTGAAAAATCGTAATAACATATTGTAAATTGTAGATTGTTGTAGTTAGTTCCTTCATAGATACTGATTATTTTTGAAGTCATAAGACTTAAAAGGAAAACGCAAGGGCCTTTCTACTACATCTGTAATAAGACTACAAAGAGAAACTGCACCTAAGTCTAAAATATAACTGACTGCGGGGATAACGAATAGCTGAAATGGAGCTGGAATTTAATGCACCGACAAAAAGCATTGTGTACTTTAAATTCTCTAAGCTCTTCTCTAAACTATGAAATCATTAACACAGCAGCATATAATAAAGTCTAGTATATATACTGAGGCAAATTCTTCTATGTAATTACAGGTAGATTAGTAATGCAAATATGTATAATGAAAATCAAAAGTAATGATAATGATAGTAAGCTTATTAAAATTCCAGTGTTGTTAGTCTTGCTTTTATAATTTGCCTTTTTAAAGAAAACTGAACGGTACTTTTCATGAACCTATAGAGTATCTAGTTCCTACACACCTATGCCTATACTGTCCTGTATATTGTTAGTTATACACATTTTTTTTTATATATTGGTAATTGGTAGAAGAACTTTTGTTAAGCAAGACTCATTACTAGAGGAAACATCGCTCCTCTTCCATCACTTCTGTTGGAGCAACTTCAAACCATTTCTGCAGAAATATTGTTATTGGTTCTGAAAGGAGTCAAACAAAAGTCGTTCAAGTTCGAGTACAAATTCCGCGCGTATTTTGTAATTAAATAATTTATAATATTTGAAATTAAATTAATTCTGTAAGCTTACCCATCAAAGAAAGGGATTTCTCATAATAAATAAATGGAAAATAGAAGACTAGTCCTGAAACAATGAATAGGGAAGCATATAAATATTCGAGTTCCGGCTTTTCAATTATTGGAGCAATCACCAAGTACACTGAAATAATTAGCACCACAATCGGGGCTAGAATGCAAACCTATAAAAAGAGAAAATAATATTTTTAGTCTTTTAGTTTTAAATTGAATTTTGTAATCATTGTCATAATTTTGAAGAAAACTTATATAATATTATTAATTTAATTAGTTATTGAAATGTACTTTGTAAGGACGGGGAGCATTAGGTCGAGTGTAGCGTTGCCAAAGTACAGCTGCCATTGCACCTCCATAAAAGATCCAAGCCGTAAAACTGAAGAAGTCGATGAGGGATTCGATATTTCCAGCCATCACCATTGCTATTGCAATGAAAGCCTGCAAACAATTTAAAGTTAAAATCATAGTCAGTATTTTCAGCTGTAGACATAACGCATTATTTACAAACTTTACCATTTCTACTACTATAGTTTAACTATTACACTTTAAACTTTAGAATTTCTTTTAAAATAAAACTTACGTGGAACACCAAAGCTGGAATTGGGGTGAACCGACGTACATGAATGTAGGAGAGAATGTCTGAAAAATGACCTTCACGACTGGTGGCAAAACCGAGCCTAGAGAGAGAGAGAGAGGGAGAGGGAGAGAAAAAGAGAGAGAACAAGATCATGAGTGGCATGCTGAGAGAACATGAACATACTTTGCGGAGATTTTAAATTTCTACCAGACGTACGCATCTTCAAGCTCGAAAACTCGAAACCGAAGCGGGCTCATACGCAGAGATCAGTGCACACAGTGAGGACCATGATATCATAAACACTATATAAGCTATATTCCCTATATCTCCCTATGTAAAAACAGTATAGCAAAGACACACAACAAGACGAGCCGAGGTCCAGAGTTCCAAACTCCAAGTTTTGGGTGAATGAAAGTGAAAGTGAAAATATTATGGGATTATTAAAACATTCTGAGCTTATCGCTTTTGACGTTCTCAACTGTAGAAATAAATTTGGACTGCTATATGGGGACATGCAAGATGTCCTGCCTTTTACCTCCTAGGAGTTATTAGAAGCTTAGCGGTACCTATCTGTCCTCGCTTCAAGCGACTCGAATTCATAACATGGCATTTCCGGTAAAAACATTCCAATTGCTAAACACACACAGGATCCACTTAATCTACAGTTCTAATTATGTATGTTTAGAATTTATATGAGTCGTAAGTATAGGAGGTATATAGTCTACATCATGGGTATAGGCACTTCATTGACATTTTATGTATATTTTTGAGATAAGCCCTCTGTTCCTGCTCTGGACATGGAATGGAAAGATGATAAATCGATCGAATAATGGACGGAAGACGGAACCATGGATTTGATCAAGTTGACCGTTTACATGTTGAGAGACTCGACTGTTGGTTTGGTCCTGGTCCTGGTCTCGTGTTCACCACTCTCACAGTCCAGAACTGTCGAGACGAATGGGAACTACACGTATATTCTACAGATACACTAACAGACACAGACTTATAGGAAACGCTTCAAGTCCAAGTCCAAGTCCAAATAAAAATACTCAAGAGATCTCAGCAAAACCAAGTGGACCAAGTGGAGTCGTATATTTTGGTTTCCACTCCCGCTCCCGACTCCCGTGTCCTGTCCGCTTTACACGTCTCACAAACTTTCCTCTCTGGAATTGGAAAGCACTTTCAATGAAGGACAAGGCTGGGTACGTATATCTATTATAGGAATCGGATGGGTTGAAAGTCGAAAGCTCTCCGTAGAATTAATAGTCTATAGATATAGTCACTCGTCCGCCTACTAAAAGCTTTCTCCCCACACGACCATATTTCCATCTCCAGCCCATTCCGTTGTAGTATTACCTTTGTAATGTCAACAATAACAAACTTTTCGGTCCTCGTCCTCACATTGCATTGTGTGCCTTTACTTTCCTAAATCTGTTGCTAGTCTATCTGTGTGAGCTACATACTCCTTTAAAATTATTAAAGTCCAGAGAGCAGATTCAAGTGAAGGCTCTGGCTCTGGTGACTCTCGTCCTAACGATTATTAGTTACAATAACCATTATCATCACGATGATTATTACCTGCCGGCAGCGAATACGGTTCCATTGGCCGCTCCAAAAGTCGATATAGCGACAGATAATGGGATGATCCAGTTCCAGGTCCCAAGAACTTGTTGTCCAAATGTCTTCAATTATTATTGAAAGTCAATTTTTTAAATCAGGGAATGAAATCATACACAATATAAATAGGATTTTACAATGACCTGAGATATAATTATGTTTGTATATTATGAGGATTGGGATTTTGTTGTATGGCACTTGAGTAAAGGGATTTAGATACAAAAAATAACAAGCTACAAAAGTACATCATAAGATAGTGATAAAGAAGTAGGTACCTACTTAAGAGAAACTATACTATGTAATACTACAGCCACTGACACTAAAATCCCAAATACAAGGTGAGTGCAATTTTCTTTTTTCTGTGCTATTCGATGACAGGCAGGTAGATATAGGGAATTCAATCAATTATTTCAATGATAAGTTACCAATACCACTACCACTGTTATTATCACTACCACTACCAATACCAACAACAACACCAAACATATGCTTGAGACAGAGTACAAAGTATAAATATGTAATACAAAGAAAATCGTAACCCTTCAAACTGAAATGATTTTCTTCATCTTTTCCTTTGACGTTTTTGACAATCAAGTAAAAATATATTAAATAGTGGGAAATTGTGAGAAAAGAGGAAAGGGCCATATGACAATTACTGTCAGCAAATCAATACACACAGACCCAACTGGGGACGTTATATTGGGAGGCCTCATGGAAAATGAAACCACCTACTAGATGGATATTGGTTTGGTGACAGGGAGGGACACGGACATCGGCACCGGTACCGGTACCGGTACCGGTACCGGCAGTGGGAATTAGTAATGGGATTTCTCTCTAGAATTCAATATAACAACAAATAATGAATAAAAGGTGACAGGATTATTTTTTTGAACTCAATTTTTTCTACAGGTACTGTAACTGACGAAGCGTTATGACAAGCAGTTTCATAAATCTATAGACTGACTCTGGGATTTTTTTAAATTGCATTGTGTTGCAGCGGTGAGGAGTTAAAAAATAAACACAACATCAAACTAGGTGAGTGGAACAAAAAAGCTTCGTTGAAGATGCAATATAAGAATATAATATAAATAATAAAAATAATGGAAAGTTTCTTTTTCTTTTTAACAGAACAGTTAAAAACTGGGAAAATTCCTATTGAATTTGGTGAATTTATTTCTTGTTCCCAAATACTATAAAAGCCTGCCACATATTGCTTCTTCAACTTCTACGTAATATTCTCATACAACTAAAAACAAGGACGCACATAAGAAATAAGAAAGGAATGCATACATCTATATGAATAGTAGTACGTCGTATTATGTAGTGTATATTTTAATTGAAATAATCTAAATTACATAATGGATTAAAGCATATGAGGATTTGAGAAGGACTTACGACAGCGACAGCTTTCGAATTTATCATATCGTCAGGCGTCATCACAAAGAGGTATGCAATATTGATGAAGACGTAGCAGATGGTCACTAAAGGAATCCCTAACATAATGGAACGTGGCAGATTCCTAATATAGAAAAAATGTAATATAAAATACAAATTAGTAAAGCAAACCTCTTAAATCTCATCGATCGATCGATCCGAAGACCAAGTAAAGTGTGAGTTTTTTGTATTTTGAGAATTTCATCCACCGTCTCCGGTAATGTTGCATTACTTGTCAGGATTTTTAATCTCTTCCGTTGCATAGTTTAGATTATTCCTGTTCAAAAACACAAAGAAACAAAAGAGAATTCCTCCCATGAATTAAAATTGCATTTCCATTATTTTTCCTCCTTATTATTTAGCAAGTTTTAAACACAAGAAAAATATCATAAAATAAATCCAAGTACTACTTAAACCAATACTACTAAAAGCCAGAGAGAGTACCATTTTCTATGCATTTTACAGACCCTCCTGTGTACGACCGGAGTACCAGTACCAAGTATAGCAGTATATCACGAGTACGTGTCATTATGATTTAAAATATTTAGCAAATAGTATATTACTTAAGATATGTACATTACATTACTTTACGTTAAGATGGACCGTTTTTTTTTATTTAATGTAAAAGTGGAAAGAGTAGTTTGAGTAGGTAGATTGTGTTTTTTTTTTGTGTGTTTGTCACTTTACCATCCGTCGTACGCCCATAGACCGGAATAGAATGCGGTGGCAATGGCTCCAACATTGGATGTGGTGCCGGCGAAGCCCATATCGGTGGTTGCAGGAGCTCCCACAATGAATTTGTACAGCCCACCCACACACACGATACCGATGGCAACTAGTTTGGCCGCTGTGAATACGTTCTGAACGCCCGTTGCCAAGTTCACACTGTAGCAATTGATGAAGAGGAGAAGCACTGTAAAAAAAAAAATTATAATCAGGTATCAATGAGTTTTTTTTTTGAGAAGCATTATTTCGAGCGGAAGCAAGCGGGATTTTGATGAAAGCGGAAGAAGAAAGGCTTTAAACGATTTATCTTCCCAACCAGCCTCTACAACAACGTCATAAAACTTCCCTCTCACACTCTCACTCTCTCGCTCACTGCAC
>JAQFZE010005822.1:0-10004 GCA_034695245.1 Dicyrtomina saundersi
GGGGGGGTAGGGGTTTAAGTTGCCTATCCTTTTACATGGGCGTACATACCGAAATGGGGGAGGGGAAGGGGTTCAAAATTTACGATTTTTGTACCACGTAATTTATGCACGTTTCCCTATTCATAGCATATAACTAGGTACATATAGCGTTAAAAAGTGTGTAAACCATTTTTTTTAAATCTTACAATAGTAAATAGTAAGACTAATAATTCGTCTCACAGTCGGTGCGTAATTAATTCCTTGAATTCTAAACTTCATTTTAAATGATTAAATGAGCGGCTGTAAGTGCTAAATAATGTGATATGAAAAGCATTACTCACTCAACTCTCCACGGCCACTGATTCCAGCACAGGACATTCTCTTAATCTTAAGTAAGTGTAAAAGGTCTTGGACTCTGTGCTAAATGGACTCATCAAAAGCAGAGGATCGTCTGTCAAGTATCAAAATGAGCCAATGACATTTTCAGCTAGACGCAAAATCCACTACCTATAAAACAATTAAAAGATAGCATATAAATAGAATGTTTTGCACGTTTCAAAAACTTGTGAATAAAGCATTTTGCACTATTCGAAAAACGTGCAAATAGAACATTTTGCACGTTTCAAAAACATGTAAATAGAACATTTTGAACGTTTAAAAAAGCATGTAAATAGAACATTTTGCACGTTTCAAAAAGCATGTAAATAGAACATTTTGCACCTTTCAAAAAACATGTAAATAGAACATTTTGCACTTTTAAAAAACGTGCATAAAAAGCATTTTGTATTTTTTCAAAACTCGTAATTAACACAGTACGCATCTGTCTTGTTTATGTAGTGGATACTTGGACATGTAGCTTACCGTATATTTTGTAATAGTAAGCCCCGGGTACTACTCAACCCCGGACCTCCCACCCAGACCCGCGTACTATTACATACCCACGTTGTATTACATTGCAGACCCGGGTCCTGTCGTTTAATAATATGTGAAATAGACCCGCGTACTCTTCAAACAGAGACCTCTCAGACCCGCGTAGTATTACAGACCCGCGTATTATTATTATTATAGTATTTGCGGCATTTTAATTCCAGATTAAATTGGAAATGGGTCATTTTGATACTTCACTTGCGATATTCATAATTTTTATGATGCGTCATTTGAGCGCGTATCAAACTGAAAAACTCCAAATCCAAATCCAATTCCATAATCAAGAGTCACACATCCCCAGTCTATCAGCACAGTGTGTAGCGTGCAGTATCGTCCCTGGAGCGATGTACACAGTGTAAATCAGAGAATCAGCTGAACAGCTGCAGCTTTGGCAAAGAATGAGGAAAATGAGAGGAGGAATTATTCCAAGTTTGCGTGCTGAGCTGAGCTGTTTGCTCTTGTAATAAAATAAATATTATGCAACAGCTACAAATACACGCGAGTTGTAGAACACTTGATAATTAAACCAAGATACAGAATTGAGGTTCCAAGAAATTGCTCACCAGTCACTGTACAGTCAGTTGGAAGCTTGCTACATGACCACTCGCTTAACCTCCTCCTCCTGTACAAGTGGAACGTAGAAGGAGAAGCGTAATGATCTTTAAATTATTTTTCCTGGAATTGTTTTATAGTCATTAATTGACCTTATCCACAATCCATTGTGTAACTGGGTTAAAGAAACGTATGGATACGATTATTCGGAAGTGTGCACTGCCCATGGCTACAACTTTCTTACTATAGGGACTATATGACTAACATAGGAAGACGTAAGAAGGGATTTTCAACTTTTGAAAACTTTGAAAGGAATATTATGTTAATCTTATGAGTTTTTTAAAAGTGCAAAATGTTTTATTTGCATGTTTTTGAATCGTGCAAAATGTTTTATTTGCATGTTTTTGAATCGTGCAAAATGTTTTATTTGCATGCTTTTGGAAAGTGCAAAATGTTTTATTTGCATGTTTTTGAATCGTGCAAAATGTTTTATTTGCATGTTTTTGAAAAGTGCAAAATATTGTATTTGCATGTTTTTGAAAAGTGCAAAATGTCCTATTTGCATGCTTTTGGAAAGTGCAAAATGTTTTATTTGCATGTTTTTTAAAAGTGCAAAATGTTTTATTTGCATGTTTTTGAAAAGCACAAAATGTTTTATTTGCATGTTTTTGAAAAGTGCAAAATGTCCTATTTGAATGCTTTTGGAAAGTGCAAAATGTTTTATTTGCATGTTTTTTAAAAGTGCAAAATGTTTTATTTTGCATGTTTTTTAAAAGTTCAAAATGTCCTGTTTGAATTTTTTTTTAAAGTGCAAAATGTCCTATTTCCATGATTTTAAAAAGTACAAAATGTTTTATTTTCATGTTTCTTAAAAGTGCAAAATGTTTTGTTTTCATGTTTTTTAAAAGTCTCCACTGAATATATGAAAATTTTTAAATCAAAGTTCAAACACAAGCACAACATCTTGCCCCATGCTGTTTTTTTAATTCAACGTCGCTGGGTCTCAAGTTCCTCTCTTTCATGCTCCAACGTACGTACCGTACTTCTTCTAATACCTCCAGGGTCTCTAGAGGTCCCGGGTCTTTTATAACTCCTGGGTCTGAGGCTAAGTTTGGCGTAACTCCGGGGGGGGGAGTTATTAGAAGAAATACGGTACCTACATAATATAATCCCCACTTAATACGATACGATATACGATTTATGTAGAACATTTTGGGTCAAACATAATTAATTCAGAAAACCCTGACTTTTAGGAGTCGAGTGAAGCAAGGGCAGATGGACGAAGACGGGACATTTTTTGACAGAATTATTACTACGCGATGAGATGTTTGATTGTGTCGCATAACGTTCCCACGTGTCACGCGAAGCAATCATTTCCATATTAAAATTCTTGGAAGGAATGTACCTGCCTATAATTATGAATTAATTATTTTATAATGTAGGGACCTTTATTTACCATTTAGATCGTAGGATATAGATAGTATTAGCTATAAGGAATTTTTCATTATGTAATCATTGCAATACATTCCACCTGCATTACTATATCGTCTGTGAAGAACCAAAATGACCCATTTCTATTTGTAGCTAAACACAATATCAACTATCTACAAGAATATTGAAACATGTCTTGAAAGCATTTAAATAGAATTTTTTGCACTTTTCAAAAACATGCAAATGGAACATTTTACACTTTTCAAAAACATGTAAATAGAACATTTTACAATTTTCAAAAACATGTGAATAGAACATTTTACACTTTTCAAAAACATGTAAATAAATAGAACATTTTACAATTTTCAAAAACATGCAAATAGAACATTTTACAATTTTCAAAAACATGCAAATAGAACATTTTACAATTTCCAAAAACATGTGAATAGTTTAAACTTTTCAAAAATTTTTTAATTAACATTGCACGCATGTTTCTGATTTTGTTTTTATGACATAGCTCATTTTGATTGTAGCTTAAATTGGATATGGGTCATTATGGTTCTTCACAGACTATATGCTGGTTACGAATGTCAATGAATCTCGGGAGGCTGAAAATAAACTGCTATTATTTGTACCTTTTTTAATTTTCGATTTAAAAACAAAATATGTATTGCTATTGACATTGCATTGTGCATTGTGCATTGTGGGGAAAGTTTTGAGAATACCATGGGCTATTTTATTCCTTCCTCATTCGCTCATAAAAACAAATGACTCCTAAAAAAAATTGATGAATTCCTACATGCTTTTTACATACGTTAAATGTCTCCAATGTCTAAAGGATCGTCCATAAATGATGTCATTGAAACATCTCTATTTTCAGGACGTTATGTTGAGTGTTGACCCCCTTGTCATTTGCTTATAATCATTGCGTAAATGGCTATCTTATTAAACATCCAAAATCCAAAGAGGCCCATGGATCCTTCTGATGACGTAATTTGTGGACGACCCCCTAATGTAGCACATGTATCTATAAATGTTTAATTTCCACATTTAAATGAGGGGGGGGGGTCCGTCTCACCCAAAAGACAAAGACCATTTGCATTTGACATTCTCTCCTGTCACGAAACTTTCACTCACGGACCCGGACCGAACTACGCAGCTCCCGCTCCACAATTATTATGATGATATTTGAAGCGAAAGAGCGAGTACAAAAATTCTTAAATACTAAAAATGACCATTTTATGTGAGACATTTAAAAGGACATTAAATTACACTATGAAGAATGCATTGCATGTTCCGAATTCCCAAATTCCCAAAATCCCAACTGCACTAATTGCACAGCGCCTTGCATGTCCATCCCCAGTCCTTTTTAGTACACATCTTTACACATGCCATAACCTGTACGGACTGGGAATTGAAGGGGAAAGAACAGGGCCGGATAATGTGGCCAGCGCAGGCAGCCCCCGCTGCCTGAATTTTCAAAAAACATGTAAATGGAACATTTTGCAGTTTTCAAAAATATGTAAAAAGAATATTTTGACTTTTCAAAAACATGCAAAATATATATTTTTGTACATTTCAAAAACATGGAAATAAAACATTTTCCACCTTTCTCAAAACATGTAAATAGAACGTTTTGCTTTACAAAGAAAATCATTAATAAAATCAAAATGGTGGTTTTTATATGGAAACAAATTGCTGCCTAAAAGCAATTGCTTCGTCCGGCCCTGGGAGAGAAACATTGTCAAATTTAACCCACTGCCCAAATTTACTGGATCCACTACCAGCAAACAAGTCTCAAAAAATTGTCAGATAGTAATTCCAGTCAGCTTCAGCAGTCGAACCGCATAGCATCTATCTGTGTGTAAAAGAAAACGTCTGTATTTTTTCAAAAATCATCATGTACCTACACGGAGACGGACGTGAGTAGGATTTAAATTATGGCTGTAATATGTAATCTATATTGAAAGTAAAAGTGGCCTAATGGACTTGTGATTCCCAAGATCAATAAGCATTAAAGTACTGTGCATTTGAACCAGATATTCAATTTTATGTAGTAGCCGATGCCGATTTACGTTTAAATAATTTAATATTACATTTCCCCGATGGTTCATTCTCATATGCAACTAAGTAAGTTTCAATACCCAGGCCGTTTTCGTAGGGCCGGCTAATGCGGCCGGCGCAGGCAGCCCCCGCTGCTTGAATTTTCAAAAAACATGTAGATGGAACATTTTGCACTTTTCAAAAATATGTAAATACTTTTTTTTGGACATTTCAAAAACATATAAATAAAACAATCAACACTTTTCTCAAAACATGTAAATAGAACATTTTGCATTTTTCTGAATCAAGTAAAAAGAACATTTTGCACTTTTCTGAAACATGTAAATACAACATTTTGCTTTACCAAATACAACCATCAATAAAATCAAAATGGTGGGTTTTGTATGGAAACAAATTGCTGCCTAAAACCAATTCCTTCGTCCGGCCTGCGCTTTTGGTCTTAGTACCGTTACCGTACTATACCGGGACCGGTACCGCTACCGTTGCCCCGTATTGTTGTAATAGCTATAATGCCTACAAGCTTGTGAGGCTAAAATTCTAAACAGATGAATCAATCCAGAAAATATAAAATGCAGCTCATGGGTAAAGCATCTTTTAATATTTGAATGCTAATAAAAGGCGGAAACATCAAAAGGGGTCTCACATGCTGTGCAATATATATGTAGCATTAATAGCAGATTAGGATATAGGTGCAGGAAGACGTAGACGCGGTATATATATAGATATAGGTCTAACTATAGGTAGTAAAACGGTATATGGCCTGAATTCTGAATTGTGAATAAATTGTGTTGTCCGGGTTGTCCCTTCCTCGTCGACTCGTCGTTGACGTTGACGTTGTGGTTGTCGTTTCGTTTTTCGTGTTGCATTGCACCTGCGGTTTCTTATGAAAATGTTCACATCGATTTTATAAATTCATTTTATATCCAAGTTTTCTGTCGCTCCCCCTCCTCATACACCTCAACCTAAACGGAAGAGAAAATCCAATTCCAAATCAACATGAACATCAGCAGAGAATCAGAAGGAACATCCAATCAGAGACCCATTTCACCATTTCAACCATCCGACTTATTTTTTTATATCTATTTTATTACACTACTAGAAACAAAGGGCCTGTCTCCGGCAGCCGGCGCCGACAGGAGGCGGCCATTCAAGTGGCAAGTTATACTCAAACAAAGAAAATCCCCCTAAAAGTTGTTGTATGGGTCACACAGGTCAAGAACGAAACATACAGGATTTTTATTTTTTTTAAGAGCTTTCAAATAATACATTACTCGTTAAAAACGATCAACTTTTTCTAAATTTCATTTTTACGTTTTTTAAAAAAGAGCAGGGCAGGATGATGTGGCCAGCGCATAGGCAGCCCCTGCTGTCTGAATTTTCAAAAAACATGTAAATAGAACATTTTGCAATTTTCAAAAACATGTAAATAGAGTTTTTGATGATATCATTTATGGACGGCCCCTTTCCATTTTTAGTTACAAACCAAATGCGTTATCTACACAAAATTTAAAAATTCTCATCCATCAACATTCAACATGTAAAAAGTATATTTTGCACTTTTCAAAAAATACTGAAATAGAGCATTTTGCCATTTTAAAAAATATATAAATATAGAACATTTCGATTTTTTAAAAACATGCAAATAAATATTTTTGCACATTTCAAAAATATGCAAATAAAATATTTACCACTTTTCTCAAAACATGTAAATAGAACAATTTGCACTTTTCTGAATCAAGTAAAAAGAACATTTTTCACTTTTCTAAAACACGTAAACATTAACACACACATTACGTAACATTTTGCTTTACCAAAGAAAACCATCACTAAAATCAAAATGATGGTATTTGTATGGAAACAAATTACTGCGACTAAAATCAATTCCTTCGTCCGGCCCTGAAAAAGAGGCCCAAAACGTTTACGATTGTCCACTGAACTTGAGCATAGTTAGACTCGCCTAGTAATTACAGTTCGAATGGTATATCATACATGAGTAAAGCCGTCCAGTTTCAGTTCCAAATTTGAATTTTAAGATTTTGCGGGAAATTCAAAAAGTCTAATTTTGAATTTTTTGTTGTTGCTTTCTGGTATAGTTAGTGCTGTTAAAAGATGCTTGCAGATTGCTCATTAATACAACAAGGAAACGAATTCAAAATATTGAATTTTAGATTTGGCGGGAAATTCAAACTTAGGTTAGTCAGTACTGTTTAGCCCTTGTTTTTTGTCACAACTTTTAAAGGAGCCAGTGGTTGTGACCTGTATCTGTAGTTTAAAAATAAAAAGAATAAAGCGGGAGGGCTGAGGAAAAAGGCTGGATTTCGATGTTGATCAAAACCATTAACCATTTTGCATTCATGTCAAAGAAAAGACGGACCAGTGATAGGGACCACCATCAGTGGAAAAGTGTGGAGGAGATTATTATCCTACATAATATTATTAAATCCCCTCCTCTTGTCCACTACGGCATTGCATTCGTTAGATAGGATTTAATGGAGATAGCGTGCTGACTTGATTGAAAATATGAACAACTCATACAACATAAAGCCATGTACTTTATGTATACACTGACTGACGAGGACGACTGAGACTATTAGCTGCAAAAACGGCGAGTCTGCCCATAAATTTATATGAACTCAAAAGTAATTTTCAATCCACTTCTACAAAGCAATTGGTATAAGTTATAAAATGTAAAATCCATAGCCATAGAAACACAATAAATAATATGAAATAAAATGTACACCCACAGCCCACACACAGGACATTAGAACCCAGACGCTATATTCCATTATCCATTACTATGCTAAAATCCCATATATCGTCTGTGAAGAGCCAAAATCACCCATCTCCATTTGTAGCTAAAAGCAATATCCACTATCTACAAAAATATTGAAACATGTCTTGAAAACATGTAAATAGAACATTTTGAACTTTTCAAAAATATGTAAATAGAACATTTTGCACCTTTCAAAAACATGGAATTAGAACATTTTGCACCTTTTCAAAAACGCGTAAATAGAACATTTTGCACTTTTCAAAAACGTGGAATTAGAACATTTTGCACTTTTCAAAAAAACTCTTAATTAACATTTGACTCATGTTTCGTTTGTCGTTTTGTTCGTATGACATAGCTCAATTTGATTGTAGCTTAAATTGGATATGGGTCATTTTGGTTCTTCACAGTTCACAGACGATATGTAGGTTACATATAGGGGCAGTCGGACATGCCAAATGGTTGAAGTATTGTAAAAATGAGTGGTGGGGGAAGATTGAGGAGAAGGAAAGAGAATACAGAAATTGGGAAATGAGAGGACACACAATCATATTATATGGAAAAAAGAGGTTTATACGTTTTACTATTGGGAAGTTATTTACGTTATTGCATAAAAAATATAGAAAATGTTTTTGGGCACTTCAGCAGCCCCAGTTCCCAGTTGTCAGTCCTTCCAATATCCTTGTCAACAGTATCTCCAGCACCAGCTCCAGTTTCAGCTCCAGCCGTAGTCATATCACAGTCCGTAGGCTGTAGATAGGACTGAATGTGAGTGAAGAAGCAAAATGAGCCGTTTGCAGTTTAAGGTGGAATTCAAATGAGCTATGACTAAAAATTCACTAAATACTAAACGAGATAGAATGCAATGCAATGATGCATACAATTTTAATAAAGGGTTTTTGAAAAGTGAAAAATGTTCTAGTTACACATTTTTTTGAAAGCAAAATGTACTAATTAGGTGTTTTTTCAAATGTGCAAAATGTTCTATTCACGTGTTTTTAGAAATGGGAAAAATGTTTTACACGCGTGTT
Organism: Dicyrtomina saundersi; assembly: GCA_034695245.1. Taxonomy (NCBI): domain Eukaryota; kingdom Metazoa; phylum Arthropoda; class Collembola; order Symphypleona; family Dicyrtomidae; genus Dicyrtomina; species Dicyrtomina saundersi. The sequence goes on from JAQFZE010005822.1 coordinate 8,755, forward strand.
TTTAGAAAAGTGCAATATGTTTCATTTGCATATTTTTCTAATGTGCAAAATGCTCTATTTACATGTTTTTTTCAAATGTGCAAAATTTTCTGTATGCATGTTTTTAGAAAAGTGCAATATTTTTCATTTACATATTTTTGAAAGGTGCAAAATGTTCTATTTAAATGTTTTTGAAAAGTGCAAAATGCTCTATTTACACTTTTTTAAGAAGTGCAAAATGTTTTATTTACATGTTTTTGAAAAGTGCAAAAATTTCTATTTACGTATTTTTTGAAAAGTGCAAAATATACTTTTTACTTGTTGAATGTTGATGGATGAGAATTTTTAAATTTTGTGTGAATAACGCACTTGGTTTTTAACTAAAAATGGGAAGGGGCCGTCCATAAATGATGTCATCAAAAGCTCCCAATTTTTAGGACTCTATGTCACCCTTGCCTTGTCATCAGCTTAACCAGTGCATAAGTGTCTATATTTAGCATGGCATGTCACCAATACCCGATAACTACACTCACAGACGCTACCTATAACGTCATTTATGGAAGCTCCCAGATGGTTGATTTTGACTCTTCATTCCCGATATGCGTATGGTCGAATAGGCTCAGGGAAAACTACATAATATACAGGGACGTGTACAACATACCTACTTTGACTCTGTCGTAATCGTAATTCGTTCGTAATACGGCTCATGTGGCCATGGTTCTGGTGACTGGGACTCGTGGCTCGCATATCCCTTAAGTTCAAAGCTAATGGCTCCCATGAGGGTTTCCAAAGAAGACGACGACGAGAGAGCTTCTATCGAGAGTGAACATTCAAGAGGACTTTTTGTATTGTCAAACACTCAGCAAACGAAAATCTGGACTGAAACCCACTACAAAGTTGGGAGGCATGAGCTATAGGCTATATGCTATAGGGATATATTATAGGTTCTACATTCTGCAAAATGAAAAAAAAACTTGAGTAAAAGTTAACCAGAATCCGAATCCGAATCCGCTCCTCCAGAATTTTATTTTCCTTCAAGAAATCCGCCATCATCCGCACCACTCACTTTTGAGCTGGCCAGTGCCGGATAATGAGGCGAGCGCAGGCAGCCCCCGCTGCTTAAATTTTCAAAAAAAAGTAAATGAAACATTTTGCAGTTTTCAAAAATATTTAAATAGAATATTTCGACTTTTCAAAAACATGCAAAATAAATATTTTTGTACATTTCAAAAACATGGAAATAAAACATTTTCCACCTTTCTCAAAACATG
>JAQFZE010005823.1:0-10003 GCA_034695245.1 Dicyrtomina saundersi
TTCTTGCTATTTCTATTATTGCTACAGATATTTGCTCTGTTGTCTGTGGAATGTGATTCTGATTAAATATTTTTGCGGCGTAATGTAATTTCAAAATTACTTGAACTAATATACTGTGGTAGTGGTCGGGTGAAAAGCAAGTTTTTACACATATCATTTTTGATGTTTTGTTTTTGTGATCTTAAATTGCATTAGGTAAGTTTCGAGTACACATTTATTGCACATTCATCCATACACCACCATGGAAGCATCACCAGTCCCATAGTCCCATAGTCCCATAGTCATTACTTATTATTATTACGGAAGCGCGTGTCTTGTGGGGATTTGAATTCAAAATTTGAAGAGAGACTTTACCTACATTCATTCCTTGTATGTGTACATTGTAGTGGACACGTTGTTCACGTTCACGTACCATATTTATACAAATTCTACATTAATGTAAGATTAACATTCTCGTAATTGTGATTACAAATTCAGGACATAAATGTAAATTATAGAGAGTTAGGGGTTTTAGTGTTAGTGTTACTGTTATTGTTTGGGATGCATACTGCCCTGTACATAGTGTATACGCCAAAGTCAGGTATATAGGTATAGTGTACTTAATGATACTTATATACTATACCTACTAAAATGTAATAATGCTTCTCTGTATGGTTACAAGGAGTGTAGATAGCCAATTACTGAATAGAGTCTAATATTCACCTAGACCTTTAATTTTAGCTGTTGTTGTACGGATGTTATGTGGAATGGAAGTTAATGCAATGGCTTAATGGTTGATTATTTTGAATGTTTAGGTCACGGACAGAGTTTTACCACCTCCACCAAAGAAAATTTCAAATCCTATTGAGGCTCTCATGGAGTCGATACGACAGGAACATCACTTGAAACCCATTCGACGTAAAGGTAAGAACTTTTAATTTATTATTATGATGTATCGGAATCTGTCCGATTAGTTCCTTCCTATGCATAATAACATGTACCAAGGTACACACTACAGATATATGTGCCTACAGTACAATTTACAGCAGTATCAGTACCGGGACTATAGTGTCATTGCCATGTCATGAATGAATGAAAATGAACGATTCTTTGTCATCATCGTTGTATTTGTTTTACTCCTTTCCTTATTTTTTCTTTGACCATTCCATAATTGGCATTGGCTTAACCAAAACTAAATCCAAAAAAACATTAAACCAAACCCCCTACTTGAAACTTGGATGTTTTTTCTTCTTCTTCTATTTGGCACGGCTCATCGAGCTTTTGGACTTGAGAGACTCACTGATCACCACTCTTTTGTTTTGTTTTTGTATTTAGGATTTGAAAAGAGGGACAAACCGGTAGTTGGGATTGGGATTGGTAGTTGTCAGTAGTTGGAGTTTCATTAGCTAAAGAAAAATAATTATTTGTTTTAAAGGAAGAAGGATGTTCGATATCCAATTCAAATATTCCCAATCCCTATCTTTCAAATGGAGATACGAAACTCCTGCATTATTTTAATTGCATCTCGAGTATCATCACAGCATTTGTTTTTGGATTTAGTTTTCCAATTCCAATTGAATTTCGTCTTGTTAAATCAAGTCTAATGCGAGAGATATGTGATATAGGGAGGAGAAGAACCTACCTACTTAATACTTTTAAACCATAACAATAATGTAGAAGTAGTAGTATTATTATTATAATATTATTATACTATTATCCACTAACTCCTTGTCTGGTATTTGGTGGATTTGATTTAGGTATATGTATCTAATAAATCGTAAGTAGGTATCAATACTGTGCATTTTGAGTCTTTGATAAGGAAACTGTTCAGACATGGATAAAGGCTAACGAACGGTAGATGAAGACGCATTATTTCATTGAGACTATTGAGAGAATTATAATTACAGCTGTATTTTAAATCTCTCTATATCCCTTGGTTTCTTTTTCTCTTTCGGATTAAGGAAAGTCAAAGTATTATAAATAGGAGTGAAGGAGCATAATGTATAGTGTTATATGTAAAATGGAAAATGTAACTACGGAAGTTTTGCTGAGTGACTCAGGGGCAACATAAGGATTGTAATAATAATTATATCTAATATCTTATTATCATGCTCATGATCAAGGTATGGTAGTGGTAGGGTTAATGATGGTAGTAGTGAGGATATGCAATGTCTATATATGTATATACAAAAGGCTGAATGTGACTTTGACTGTTGGCTGGGATGTCTTACAACTACTTAAATTACATGTCACTATACTATCTCTGTAGTATAGTGTGGACAGTGGATATAGTGAAGATGATCATGGTGATGATGGGGATGCGGATACTGGATACTTTTATGGTATCTAGCATCTGCCATTTGAAGAAGAAGAGAAAAAAAAACTAGTCATTAGAAATACAAACAGAAGAAACAAGTTCAAAGAACGGCTCATTAAATGTTCACACAGATGTATTTAAGAAAGGATGATTGTATTGTTGAGAGAATGGTTGTTAATACTTGTCAATAAATTGGATAGTGATATTTCTATTAGTTTACTGATATCTCTCTCTCACTCATGTTCTTGAAGCGCGATGCTGGTTGAAATGTTGAGAAGTTATGGTGATATGGTGGGCATGGATAGCTTTCAAATGTCAATGCTCATGCTTCACAACTGAGAACTTGAGACCATTACGATGGATACGATGAGGAGAAGCATACCTCAAGCTGTGGACTTGAAGTGTGGATGGACTGATATATTATATAAATTATTTTATATTTACATTTTCATTCCAAATGGAAATAGTGTTTGAGATGCGCGGGGATGGGACTATGGGAGATGAGGAGAGGATGGAACAAGATCGCGATCTTGTTCTTTTGTCCATGAATGGGATGGTGGACGTGGTGTGGAGTACTTATCACACAGTCAGCCCTTGTCAGCTCTGTCAGGATTTGCACACACACAACGTCTCTCTTTAGCTTTGTCCTCTATTTCTGCACATGATAATCAGTCTCGTAATAATAAGATGTATTGACATGCCCGAGCACACTCATCGCAGTGTTGACTGTTGATACGGATATTGATAGCATAGGGACCCTCGTTGTTTGAGACGTGAAAATAATCATGTGAATTTGAAGTGCAAGAATTATTGTACTCTGAATAGGTCTTTCTTATACGCCTTGTAGACTCTGTGACTGTATATATATTAGTATAGTTGTAGGAAAGTTAAGGGAAGAAAATAACGAAGCAATGTGTATTGCTGAATGAATGATTGGAAAATATCTGTCTTTGTTCTTTTAATTTTAAACTTTTTATCTTTTCCTCCTTGTTTACTGTTTACTATTAATATGACTTGAGAGTTGATGGGAATAATTATTTCTGTGGCTCTCTTGCTTCTTGATAGGATGCTCATTATTTCCATGTCTATTTTGGTTTGAATTTGAAATGACGAATGAAGTGAGGCAGAGCCAGCCAGATGGTTCGTTTTGGTCTTTGTTTTAAATTTTTAATAATAGGCAGTAGTTAGAATTGGAATTATTGGGCTCGGACTCGGACTCGGACTTGTGAGTGAGGATGAATGAATGGGTGGATACATAGATGGATACATACCTATAGGCAGATAGGTAGGGATGAGCTGAGCGGTGTACCGGAGGAGTGAATTACTAAAGAACAAGAGAAACACGTGTTTGAAACCTTTGCAGAGTATGTACCTACCTACCTAACCTATGTGTGTGTGGACATTTGTGGAGCTTAGTTAGAGCGTATGACTTGTGGTGTGTGCTATGTGCATAGTACGAGGTCACTGGCTCTCGTATGGTTATTGTCATGTTGTGGCGTACAGTAAAGGTCCACATATATACAGTATGGTAATGATTTTACATTTGATTTTGATAATGAAGATTTTTTGGTTGAGAGGTAGTGTGTATATGTGATGATGATGATGATGATGATGTGATGGGTATGATTATGATGGGGGTATGATGCCAAGTTTGAAAGGAGGCTTAGGGAAGAAACAAGTAATTGTTATTGTAGTTAGTTGAGAACATGAAATGTGATGAAGATAAAGGCAGATACGGTAAATGATGTGTATTTTAAATCTCTTAAATTGCAAATGAACATCTCAATGAGATGTAGATGAGGAGGTCAGAGAAAGAGTGTGAGTGTGTAGCGTTCTGTTTTTCCCCTCTTTTGGATTTGCTTTTAGTTTTTTTTTTCATTTCTTGAATATATTGGTTTGTTTCTCTTGTGGATGTGGAAGGAAATTGTAGAGTTGAGACTGAAGGACTGTGGAGACCGTGTAGCCGAGGGAAACGTGTGAGTGGTTGAGTTTACTCAATTATTAATGCACATCTACGTGTAGATTGATGATGTAAAGATCTATTCAAGATTAGCTTTTGTACACTGGTTAATCGGTAGACAAGGCAGTTTGTATGGGTAGACAGACATTTTCTTGAGCATTTCCCGAACTGTGTCTTGTTTTTGTTGGTGGTGGTGATGGTGGTGGTGTCGTGCCTGTAAAGTCTGCCAGCCTCCGTACTTCTACAGCTCCAACCTATGTAATCCTACTCCACTAGTATTCTTGTACATAAGGGTAAACTTGTGCAGTCAGAAATGTTGCTCTCTTGTTTTACTCCTATATAATGCTGTTGTTGTTTTTTTTATCACCGATAATGGTATGCATGGATTGCACTTATAGCCATGGGTAAAATACAATAAACATGTAAGGTGGTTCCTGTTTTTTTTTATTTGGTCTTCATTGAATTGTTTATGTGAGGTGATCCCTTTGAGTTTTGAGTTGACTTGGCGTTAGTGTTGGTGTTGTTTTATTATCCCCGTGGAATCCTAGTCCTACATATAGTAACGTGCATATAGTAAGTAGTAGTAGTAGTAGTAGTTGAGCGCGAGCGGGGACGGAGGATTTCAGTTCAAACCGGCAGTTTAAGAGAATCGTCTTTTACCTTTTTTTGCACTGACCATTCATCACTGATGAGTTTGACTCGTGTTTTTTTTTCTTTATTGGATTTGTATTTGGATTTTTTGGATGTGGATAGAGATACAAGGTGTCTAGCCATTAGCTATCTTGAATTCAAATTTGAATTCTGCATATTATTATATATGTACGACTCTTTATGTGTGCCTCTCTTCCTTCCTATCTATCGGCACTGCGGCTCGTGTTACTACATACGTAGAGTAGTCAGTATTATTTGTCTTGCACATTGTGCGTCGTCTTCACCTGCATAGTCAGAAGGGGTAGTAAAGAGTGTCCAAGTTTTGTAAGTTACGAACTCGGAACTCAGCAGGTAACGGTCCTTTTCCAGTTTCAATGGCATTCATTTGAATAATTTATTGAGCAGAGTGCGTTTCAACGTTTTTCGTACCGTCGACATGTTTGGTAGTAGGAGAAGTGCTGGTGGTGGTGATGATGATGATGCTCGTGGTAGTTGTAGTTATACAGTCGTGGTGGATGGTGTTGGTGCGTATTTACGCACATTATCGCACGACTTGTTTATTTTCTTCCTTTTCTTTGCATGACAATTGCAGCCCTCCTCTTTTAGGTAGGTAGGTAGGTAGGTAGGTAGGTAGTCATATAGGCATGTGATGTCAGTAGGGCCTGGCCTGATCTCCATCTCATCCCATCTATAGTCCACTGAACTGGTCAATGCGTCAATTCAATTCCATATTCCATTCGAATGGGTGGACTGTGAATCCGAAAAGTGCAAGTTTTTTATCTTTATTTTTTTTATGTAGTCTCCCTTTTACCACGCACACACGCTTCTTTTTCTTCTTTCTCCTTCGTTTGAGTCCTTTGTACCTTTGTACGTAATAACATGATTTTTTCCCCATCCCGCTCAATTATTATAGGGGTGATTTATGCCATTTAATTTTAATTTGTAAAGTACAGTATGATTTTGAAAGGGAATGAGCGGTATGGAAAAAATTGCGGTTGCCGGCTCTGTTCTCTTGTGGTGGAGATTGTAAGATTTTCACAATTGGTTGATAATATAATAATAATAATGCAGATACAGTCTGTCATTTCTTACTTTGCTTTGGAGATTTGTTGGACTTTGAATTTGGGCCTGCTGCTCTTTAGAAGTTTGAAGGAGAAAATAAGAATGAAAAACAAGCTCAAAACCAGCAGCTCAAGCTAAAAATGTTTTTTTTTGTATCTACTTTTCTTAAATGCAAAAAAAAAAACATGGAAATGGATGGCACAGCAGTGTGTTTGTGATGTGATGTGTCTGGTGCTCATAAGAATTGTTTTTTATGGAGTATTTCATTGGACTCATCTTCATACTTCATGGGATGAGATATGTTGATAATCAATTCAATTCATTTGTGTGTGTTGTGTGTGTGTGTGAGCGTGTTGTTGGGCAATGTACCTAGCTGTAAATTAAACATGAGGTGAGTTCTGAGTTGTCAGCTAAAAACGAGACCCCCACCAGTTTGACTTGGTTTTGCAAAAGAATTAGCAGAGTAGCTTCCGACTCACATTTATCTTCAACTTCGCATCTCACGAAATTCATGAGCTCACAGCTCTTCTTCTCTCCTTGCTCAGTCAAAAAAGTGAGCCTCAGCATCCACACAACATTAGCACCGTACAAGCATAAGCACAGATATAATTATATGTAAAATACTCGGATAAGTAGTCAGTAAAAATGAGTGGAGAGTACACAGAGTACACCTGTAAGAAGGACGGGGAAAGAGCGGAAGATGAGGATGAGGCAAGTCTTTGTATTTCTACATTCTAAACTACCTATACGACTTACTATGAATTATATATATTGCAATGTTCATCACACAGCACACAGGAGAATTATGCATACTTTACCTATACACTAAAATATTGTGCTGATACATGTTAAAAAAGAGGGACGGGAAAGAAAAAAAAACAAGATATGTGGAAAAAAGTTGGAAGTCTTGGAAGTTTGGAAGGAGAAAAAAAAAGCAAATAGTTTTCAGTCATGATAGACCAATTTGACGACCATGTACAAACTCATATATTATTATAATATAATACAAGGGATTTTGTTGTTACTCGGGAAAACAATGTGTATTAGTTTGTCAGTAAGGTGCCTCAGAGCCATAGTCATGGATGGTCATGCCAAGTCAAGAAGACCAAGCCATATAATAGTACAGCTATAGTACTACAGCCTGGTTTGTTCTTTTAGTTCAGTCTCCGTGGTGTGCTCACTCCTCATTCCAAATTCCCAATTACATCTTTTCTATCGGCTTCTGAATTCTCAACTTGTACAAGGAAAATGTAGTGGTGTGGTGGGGATTAGGTTGGTTATGTGTGTCTTCCCTTGACGTAGTTGTTTTTCCTTGTTATGAAAGAATGAATGAAAATTACCTGTAATAAAGTACACCACGGGTAAGTTTTAGACTACTGTAGCGTATCTATAGATTCACCTCTTTCCTATCTGTACTCCTCTATAGGGAATCCATACATTCATATAGTTTCATGTTCTCCTATACTTTAATTAGGTTTAATTACAAACATGGACGAGCTAGTATTAATGGTTTAGAACATGCATCAGATAATGTTTTTCTGATTCTCTCTCTCTCTCTCACTCTTTGGTGGTGCTCAGTTTTCTGGATGCTCGGGCTGGTGTTCCTTGTTTTCGAATGTTATTCCTTGTTTCTTGGTCTTGTTCGGTGGGTCTCAGTGTAAGTCTTATGGTTTTCCTCTTGGCTCCTCGTTGGTTCGCCTTCCTCAGTTCTGTTAGTTGGACTTGGACTTGGGATCTTCTATCTACTGTAATTTACAGTAACTGTTCTGTTAAGTAGTTGAAATCCAATTAGATGTGATGAGTTTCTCAACAACATGAGATGATGATAGTTAAGGTGTTGTTTTTTTTTCCATGTAGTAGGTACCCATGAAATTAAATTAAATGAAGTGAAACACAAGTTTAAAAAAAATAACTACGTTGCCTACAGGAAGTAATCTGCTTTATAGTGTGATAGAAGACAGAATATTTGTAATTAGTATTACTGCCTTGTATTTTGATAAAAATTAAAATAGAATTTAAAAAAAAAATATTTTTTATTCATTTGGAATTTTTTATTGGTTTGAGTTGGAGGGAGCAGGTTGGAGGTAAAAGATTAAGATAGAGGCTCCATGCTTATAATAAGTTATAAGGTTGGCTGTAGTTTTGAGAGGGACGAGTTATACTAAACTATATTTTGGACATTATTATTTATTATAGGGCATTGGCATTGTCCAAGACCCAAGAGTACGAACAAGAACTATCATGGGCACAAACAGTCATTATCGTAAAATATAGTTGCCATTGAATGTTTTATCATCATCGGAATACCAAACCCTCACCAAAATGATACTGCGAAGGGTACAAATGTTTTCTGCAGATATGCTTCCTCGCTCCCACAACAGTCAAAGACAAAGAACCAGAACAACTGAACTAAAGAAGCTCAGTCAGGACGGTGACGGTGACGGTGTATTACCATTACATATATATGTACAAATAAACAAGAAATTGTAATGTAGGTAATTTATAATGGAATTAAAGGAGGCTCACGTATAGCTATAGTGGATACAAAAGTCAAATAAATCCAATAAAAAGTTAGACTGTGTGTGTATATTAATATGTAGCACAGTGCATGTGTAGTATACTATATGTGTATATACGTTTACTATGAGTCCGAAAGTTGAAAGTCGAAGGAAGCCACTGACTGCATGGCCAGAGCCTGGCCGGAATTTTCGTAGGCGTATATTATTAATGATGATGTGTGTGTGTGTGTGTGTGGCTGAACCGAAATGGAAATTTAAGTCCAAGCTGTTTTCCTCGTCTTGCTGTACAGTGTACGTCCAGGAGATATTGAATCTCTCACTTCATCTCATTTGCATCAATACTAAATGTTAAAACCCGTCTGTCCTTTTGAAAATTTGGAAAAGTTCATTTGGTTTTCTGATTAGATTCCTTAGGTTTCTGCATTGATACTCATATTGACATTGACATTGGGTCTTTGCGTCCATTATCTTTTCCATCATTGTGAGATGAGACTTTGAAACATTGAAAGAAAAGGGAGATGAAGACGAGGATGCATTGGGCTGTGAAGTGATAGTGATACGGATAGAATAAACTATTCACTTGAGATGTGGAAAGTGGAAACAAGCATGTTATCTTACACTTCCTTTTTTTCTACTTCTTTATCTTCTTCTTCTTTAAGTCGAGCCTGAATCTGCTATGAATTACTTTGTGTGGAGTCGAAGGATAAGTTGTTCTGTAGTGTATTGGTCCTTTTGTCCTTTTGTATTGGCAAATTATATATCCTTTATCATTAAGCTCAATTTCAATTCACAATGCTCTGCCCTTACGTCATTTGGCAAATTGAAGATTTCATTGCACTGTGTATAAATTACATTAAATTACTGACAATACGATTAGGATTAGGAAGTGAGGTGACTCTGACTGTACAGAGGTACTCGATAAGAATGAGATTAAAATGCTCAGATTTGAGATTGGGATGAGGATGAGACGGAGGACGAGATATGGTGGTGGTGCTGGTGTTGCTTCTAGGTACGGATATAATATGGCAATTGCGCCAATTCTAAAGTGTATTAAATTCACACAAGGCACAGGGTAAAGTACTAAATCACACTCGTAGTAAAGTAAGGAAGTTAAGTCGGTTGTTGAGTGAAAAAAGTCCGTAGGTAGAGAGTGCCGAGAAGAGCGGCTCTCAAGAACATAACAATTTGTTTTAGTAGTTAATGGAGGGTAGGAAAAAGTAATTCGAATTCATCTAAATCTCATTTTGACAAATGACTTAATGAAAGGTTATCACTTAATGATTATGATGATAGGGATATGAACTTACGATTACGATTAGGAGACATTGTAGACGCGCATTCATTATAGTAGGTAGATGGCTATGGGAATTGTAATTGTAGTATGGGGAGCAAGTTTGAGAGCTGAGATATGTGTAATAATCATAAAAATTCGAGGATGTAGTATACCCTTCCACACTTGTCTATACATATATCTGTGAATGTCAATATGGAGTATGGTTGATGGAGGATGATTCT
>JAQFZE010005824.1:0-10003 GCA_034695245.1 Dicyrtomina saundersi
CATCATAACATGAAAACCTTCATTTAACAGTGATCCAATTCAAACCAACATAATGATTTGCCCCTGATTACATTATATCTTTTGAAAGCAAAAAAGAAAAATTACAAGTCCTTAGTTTGCCCGGCAGCGCTTAGCAAACTATCTGCGAAATTATCTCATTCAGCCGGGACTTGTTTTAAATACGATAATAGTAGTTTTAGTATAATTGTTTGAATTCAGTTCAGGTTAATAATTGAACGGTTTGGATTTTGGAAAACTGATTAAATTGTCATGATATATTTTAAAACCGTTTAAATATTTTATAACGTACTTCGCGATCTCAAAATTGAACAAAGGGGATCAGCTAGCGCAAACAATCTTCACTAAAATTTCAAAACTGTTAAAAAACTAGTGCAAATTAGTATAACTATGAGGTACAAAAATGGCTCATATCTTGCGTACATTAATCTAATACTCAAATTGTAATATGTTCAATTTAAAAATGGTTTGTATTGTTCTGTCAAATTGCAACCCACTAAATGTGTATAAATATTGCCGCAAACACAAATATATGTAAAATAACACAAATCAAAATGTTTTCAAACTTTAGGCAATACAATACAATGTGCTCTTGGTTTTACTTAAAGCAACAGACAGCAAAGGCGCATTCAAAAAATAGACGTCATAATAAAATAATCATTCTTAATAACTGTAATGCCACTTGTTTCTGCTTGTACATACCTTTCTTGAATTGATTATGAGATCAGAAAAGAATCACAATTTAAATCGCCCACAATGTAGTTTAAAAGCCTGAGATTGTGACTGTGAAAGATTGTGATTTTTCACAAAACGTTTGATAGGGACGAGTATAAAAACATGTTGGACCATGTTTGTTGTTGTGTGATTCCGATGGGTAATGTGATTATGCGCAATCTAGTTTTAAAAGTTCGTGGTTGTGATTGTGGTTGTGGTTTCACAATTATTAGAAACACAATATTTACTGTGATTTGTGAACAAAATAAAATGAAACTGCAATAATTATGCGTAACACAAATACTTTAAGTAGTAATTTTATGTATGTAATAATATTATTATTACAAAGAAGTAATTTTTAATAGTGTAATTTAATTTATAGTATAGGTATAGTTTGGTTGCTGCCAATTCAGTATGTGATTAATACAATAGCACTTTTTACATTATTTACCATCGGAACTGCCATGTTATAGAGGTAATCGATCTTTGCAGTAGATAACAGCAACTACCATTAAAAAAGGTTAAGCGGCTTTGAAGCTTCAAACAAACTAAATACAAAATATTGTTTCACGAACTTGACAATATTATTTTCAAATCGAAGCCTTGTAGAACAGGATGACTTTCACGCTTTTGTAATTTATAGAATAAGATTGAATTAAATGTAGAAACAAAGTAGCCAACATTGTTATAAATTACTTAACGTTATATAAAAGCGCTCAAGTCTTTATCCAAATATACTGCATCAACTAACAGAGAAAAAAATCTAAATATTTGAACAGTATATTTTAGAATTATTGACTTGATCACATAAAGATAGGTTTAATGTTAGTTTAGACAAAACACAGAACATAAACCGCTAAAATAGAAGTATACGGTTGCACATTTAAATTTGCAAAGAAACGTATTGAATAATGATTAATCTACTAGCTACTAAGAGACTAGAAAAGAAGCTTTTTGTGTTTTATTAATTTTGTATTTTATTAAGTTTTATAATGTTTCAATTGAGTTTTTATGCTCTACAATTTATTTTTAAACTGAAATAATTGTGTAGCAGTGTTGGTTTGAAAATAAAATAAAATATATATTTAAGTGCTAGCCTATACTAAAACGATTTTTAATTTGTGTAATTAGTAATGGATAAAAATGTACATATAGAACTTACTCGCAATTGGTCGAACACAAGTGGCGTCATCAAAGTTGACGGCAGGTCACTTTAAAAAATTATGACACCCAATGTTAATGATTGTCATTTACGCAATGCGAAAGAGAGTGTCAGGGTGGGTGGGTGGTTGGCAGAAATTGGTAAGTTTAGGTGAAGTTATTTGTGTGCGGCTTCTAGGAGTGACCAAAAATGAACTTTAAAAATAGAATTAACTAATTTTGCGCACCAATGCATAACTTTTCTGTACATAAAAATGTAGGTACTTTATAGTATTATTTTTACATAAATAAAATAAAATGTCATGCTCTTTTCAGTTTAGTTATTTCAGTTTAAATATTTTTCATTTAGTATTTACACATATGCAGCTGAAAATCAAATGGCTAAATTCTATCAAAAATTGTGTAATAATTAAATACTTTAGTTTTAACTGCAATGTAAATAATAAATACGACTTTTTGCGTGAAAATGTTGGATACAATTACACAATGCAATGAGTCGTAAAGCTTGATTTTTTAGTAAGCGTCAGCATATTAGTGGGGTCCGTCAGCAACATAAGAATGTATTTTGGAATCAAAAAGTATCAAAGCTGGACTTAAAAAACAACGTGCTTTTAATTTAACCCTAATTTATGTCCAGGTTCGAGCGCAGTGGGTCCGGGCCCGGTTTGGGTTTGAAAGCGGGTCCAATTTAAGGTTGTGTTGCGGGTCCGGACCCGGCTTGAAGAAATAATGTACATAGTGGGTGCGGGTGCAATTAAAATTTAACCCGTAATTTGGGTCCAGGTTTGGGTGCGGGTTCACGATTTTTGTACCCAGTAAAACCTATAACTGCAAATGTGAACAAGTCATTCACCATTCTCACAGTTAAAATGACAAGCAAAATGTGATTATTTTATTACATTATAACGCTTCCAATAGCAATGGGGATTTTGCTGGATCTGGTGCAAAATTAACTTTAAGCTTGAAGTTAATGATAGTTTTTCTTAAAAATTTCGAATAACGTAACAAATGAACAAAACTAATGCTCACAACACGTTCGTTAGCAACAAGTAGAGAAACATGTTTTGTTTTGTTTTGTTTGCTGCTATGTGATTATGATAGATAATGTGATTGTACATAATCCAGTTTTAATAGTTTAAAAAACAATAACTATTTTGATTTTTAAACAAATTAGAATACAGCGGTACTGCCATTAATATGCGTAGCAAGCAAATACTTTCCATTGTAATGTTAAAAATGTATTTATAATGATATTACCAACAATTTATACTACGTAATAGCATAATTTAATTAGTAGCTTGGCTACTTAGGCTCCTGCCCTATCAGTGATTGATTACTACAATACAATACAACTTTTTTATTGATTTACTAACCTAATTGTGACACTTATTCTTGGCAAATCCAAAATTGACGAGATTTTGAACTGCGTCATGAAGAATTTTAACTATAAGTAAAAAAGATTAAGCGGCATTAAAGCTTTAAACAAGGAAACACAAAAAACAGTTTCATGAGTATGACAATACTTGCAAATCCTGTGATTTTTTTTACTTTTAATTGCTAGAGACCTTTGGGGCTTATCCCATGGTCCATTTATTGCTTTTACAATTTTACAATTAAGATTGTGTTAGTCACTTGCAAATCATGTATATACTAATTTAAAATACAATATCTCTTTTTTATAAAACACAATGGCAGAAACGTTATACCTTATAAAAGTAGTTTCAAACGATAACACAATAAAATTAGAATGCTTAAAATAATACTTTACCTGAAAAATTGAAAACATTTTAGTGTTGCAGCTAAAGTATGACAAATGTAAAACATATTTAAGAAGCAATAATTACGAGTATTTTTTATTTTTTTAAATTTGTTTGACTTATTTGGCTTAGATTAAAACTACTAAATACTGACTCAAAGAAATATTGGTAATTTAGGATTAAAAACATTCCGTAAAATGACAAAATTCAAATTGTTTCATTAAATTGTGATCAATTTATTTGTGTCCTGTTTTGTTAGCCTCCGTTCATTCAAAGTCAGTCTTTGGTTAACCATTCAGTTAACTAGAATATTGTAAATTCTTTCTGCGAGCTATAATAGTGTGTGCAGTATTTAAGAGTGTTCTTACAAATGACTGGGAACCAAATTTAAACATAGTATTGTAACTTGTCAGAAAACAAAAAGTCAATATAAAAAGAAGAAAAAGGTTTTTTGCACAGATTTTAAGCCGTTTGTTATATCTAACCAATTAAAGATGCAAAATTCTCTTCCTTCGTCACTTGTATTTGTCTTTTGTTGTATTTAATTAAACTAAATACGTAGTACCAGTAAAAACGCATAAAAATTCGAAGGAATGACAAAAGGCCTAGACATCATTTATGAACTTAGCAAGCAAATGCAACCGAAGTAGATTAATACAACCGTTAATTTTAATTTCGTATTTTGGAACCCAGTAATTTAAATTTAATGCCCGTTAAGTAGTGATCATCTGATTTATAGTGATCAAAATTCACATGCAAGCAACCTTCAATTAGGAGTGATTTTTATTTCAGTTAAACTTGTCAACGATAACTCAAAGATTCCATTAGAATTGTTTTTCTACGATTTAAATCGTGGTACAATGGCATCAAAGGTTATAGCGACGCTTATAAGCTACAAAACTGAAGTCAATAAATTAGCCGTATCTCATTTTAAACATTTAATACTGTGTCAAAAGATTAAATAGTAGCGCCATTGTTCGTTGCGGCACCATTTGTAGTGCACTGTTCCGTAGATATTTTTTGTAGTTGTGGGTTTCGTTATTGAATAACGGTATTTGTAGTTACGCCCAGTATATAATGTATAACATATAACGTAATATTATGTATGTAGTAATATAATTGTTTTACTAAAACCTCCGTGTAATAGCGTAATGTTGGTAATTATATAATATATATATATATAATATTATGATGTAGGCTTATCAGCTTTAGCTAACAAATACCTGTATGTATTTACTTTAGTACAATTATTTCTATAAATAATACCACTTTGAACAAAATACACCTACCCGACTGCCGCACGCGATTCAAATGTTAACTGACTTCCACGAACTCATGCGTCCTTAATGAATTTCTGGAAAAATTGTCAACTAGAAATACAAAATATCAAGCGGCTTTGAACGTATAAAAATAAAATACATACAAAATACTGTTTCATGAGCAATTTGCAAATCAAAGAATTGTAAAACAGGATTTATTTTAAAATTATGTAATTAAACTAAAAGAATATGCAACTGGCAGTGCTGGTTAAAAAATTAAACAAAATACATATCTAAGTGTTAGCTCATGCTTAAATGGTATTTAGTTTGTATTCCTATGAAACTTAAAGCTAGTAGTAAAATACCTGTAGGAATAATTCTACAAGCGATATTGAGTTTCCGAAATGCCACACAATATTGAAAAAACACAAAATGCAAATTGTTTGGTTGAATTGTGGTTCACTGGCTTGCATTCTGTTCAGTATAGTCAATAGGCTGATTAATTAAGGTTTCCTAAAAACGCCATATTTATTATGTTATTCTTATGTTTTAAATATTTTTGAGCTTTGTAAGGTTATCATTTCTGCATTTGTATTTTCTTGTTGGGGATTTTATTGTCCACGTGGATCATTTTGAACTAAAATAGTGCAAATGCTAATATGTGGCGGCATTAAACTTTAACGTAAATCTTATCTTCGGAAATATTCTTATAGAGGAAGTAAAACATGCATTTGTAGAAAAACGCAGTTTTAGTAATTGGAATAATCTACTTAACTACTCTAGAACAAAGAGACTGCTTGTGATGTAACAGGTATGTATGTAAATATATAAGCATTGCAGTATTTAGAATTTAAATTTACTCGTAGTAATATAACCATTTAATTCGACAACCTCAATAAAAAATGATAAGCTTGCAGTGTTGGTTCAAACGAAATAATTATGTACCTGTAAATTCGAACATCAACGCTATTAAGTTTATGTTCTGTCAGAAATATTGAAGAACAAAGGTAATCCTAATGAGGAGAGTTCCGCTGGCGATGAGTGTGGCAGCGATCGTCAATCCGAGTCAAAAACATAACTTTATTTTGCATTTTTTTTTCACGGCTGTATTCTTGGCATCTGTTTCGATATCTGTATTTTATTCCACATTGTTTATAAATTTGCCATATAGTGTACCTATAATTATTTTATTAAAGTTGTTATTGCGGTCTGAAATAGCGTGAATGCACTTTTGTATTCGGATCGTATGACGGAGAGCCAAGTGTAATAATAGGACAGCATGAACATTCTTCTGTAATTTAAAATCAAGTCTTTTGAAGCTGTATGTGTGCAGGCTAAAAAGCTAAATATCTATATATGTACTTATGTACATACAATATTGCAGTCTTTCATGTAATCGCAAATTTTGTAGCTTGCTCAAATATATGTGGAGTTCTGCAGGGGATTGGCTGTTCCACACGTAACTATTCATTTAAAAGTTGGCAGTGGTAATTTGGTGTCGACATTCTAAATACATAACCGCACAGTATTACAATACCTTAATAAAAACGTTGCACAGAATAGTCAAATTAATCAGTGTTACAAACTTAATACTTTAATATAGTTGAGTGAGTGATGATTAATAATAAATTATAAAACTTTTTACTCACTTTGTATTTTATTTCAAGATGATATATTTCTGCAGTGAGGTTGCACTTCAAAAGATAGACTGCTCACTGAGTGGTTAGGATTCAGAAACTTGATGAAGTGTCTGAAGATATATATTTTAAAACCGCTTAAATAATTTTCTCTCTACTTGGCAATTTAAATTTGAGTGGAGAGGAATAATCCACGAGCAAAATCGATAATAAACTTCATTATCAATATATCAAAAATGTTAAAAAAAACTGACGAGTTGTAAATTGATGTAACTGTAAGGTACATAAATACAAAATAGCTTACGTGTAATATATGTACTTTGTTCTGACATGCCTTTCATCAAAACAGTTACCCATCTAGTTGTCCATATTACATATATGATGTTAAAACAACTAGCTTAATTATCATTTTAAGAAATCCTTAGTGACGTTTATAATACGCACAGAAAGAAGAGAACAACAAAAGTTATTGCACAATTTCTCACTAGTAAAATCAACAAAAGTTGTCAGCATGTTAAAAATCATTGTTTGCTTAGTTACTGCTAAACACCTACATCCCCGTGTAAAAAACAATACAGTTTCCGTGTAGCACATTAAAATGCATAGAGGCCTGTACCAAAGAGTTGTAAGTTCATAAATATTTTTTTAGAAATCTTAAAACGCGGCACAAAATTCCTCAGTTCTTTAAGAATTTATTGTTTAAGCAATAAAATTAGCTCAGAGTTTCGTAAAGCATAAAATACTTATTAAACGTAAGATTTCTTTGAAAGATGCTTGTGTAGTTATTACGAGTTTGAAAAAATTTACCTAGTTATTTAAAATCCCGTAACCGCAATATTGGAACCTTACTGAGAAGGTTTTGATAGCTCTTGCACAAGAACCAAGTGGCGTGGAAAATAAAATATAATGCAGTATAAAGCATTTATAATATGCTACGGAAATTTAAGTACCCCAAATAACTTGCACTGTTTTTATGTTTATAGTAAAATATTAAAATTATGAATTGGGTAGCGATTTGTAAAGTTAAGATTGATAGGGCAGATAAGAACCTAAAAATACATCAATTTTAATTTCACATCATTGATAAAATTTGAATAAACAATATGCATAAACGCATACATCCAAAGGAAAGTGGAGATCCAAACAAAATGTAAATATATGTAGAGCTGCAATTAGTAACTATTATGTACCTATAAAAGATTGCGATTGTTCACAAATTGTTTGTTAGCGAGAAGTGACTCAAAAACATATTTGACCTTGTTTGTTGCTGTGTGATCGTGATTTGTATTGTGATTATGCATAATTCACCTATGTTATAAGTCATTATTACCTACAAATCATTTGTAACAGCTTAATGTCATTAGTAGTATAGCTACTTAGGCCGCAGCCAAATCAGTGTGTGATTCCTACAATACCAATTTTCCCATTATTATTTAACATTCCTCACTGCCACACTTGTTTTTAGCAAGTTCCACAAAAAAAGGATTAAAGTAATCAACGGTGAACTTCGGGTCGCCTAGAAGTAAAAATATAAAGCGGCTTTAAAGCAATAAAAATAATTTTATTACAAAACTATTTTTTATGAGCTTGAGTACCGAGCTCTTTCATCCCGTCTCCTTTCGTCCCAACCTTCCCATTTGTCCCTCGTAATATTACTGCAATAATGCTTGCAATTATTCAATACTAGAAATAACTAACACAATTCGTCGGCGAAGAATCAAATCTGACTATCTCGTTTTGGTGCTAAAAGCAAAACTGACTATTACCATTTTTGGCTAAAAGCAAAAATGACTATCACCATTTTTGTAATAAAAACTGCGTGCCAATGCAGCATGTTATGAATTTGACGTTTTTGTTTAAAAGTCGTTCATAAATGAAGTCGCAAAAATTATTTCTCTCTCAGAAAACACCTTCTCCCTTTATCAATGCTTAGCTATCACAAGGCGTGTCTATATTACAAAATATTTATGTCATTAGCAATAAGTTAATGATTATCTTGAATCGATGCGCCAACCGTACTGTTTCCTGACATCGTCATTATTTTATATTAAACTCACTAAGTTTTTTGTTTAAGTTTTGAAATTTTGGTACAGATTTGTCTATCGATTACGCTTGTAGACTATTTTCCTCTAATGAAATATAAAACCGCCAAGTTGGGTTAACAATATTTAAACGGTTTTAAAATACATCATTCAACCCTTCATTTTTTTCCCAAAATCCTAACCATTCAGTGAGCAGCCTGAATGTTTTAGTGAGCACTCACAGGGATAATCTATCATCTTGAAATAAGATACAAAGTGAGCAAAATTTGTTATAATTATTATTTATCACTCGCTTAGCGATATTAATTCCGTAGGGCGTGCGTGAGGGAATCTTTCTTATGACTACTATTGTATGTGTAAGAAATCAAATTACGCGATAAAGTTCCATAGGCAACCCAAATCTCACTAGTCAGCACGTCAGCACCTTAACTGTAAATAGAACGTTTTGGCATCAAAAAATCATATAAAGAATCCATTTTTAAGCACACAAAAATCTGTTTGTTTGCCTTTATTTCACCTTCTGGAGGTACAAAATTTTGAAGACTCTTGAAATCAAGACTAAATCAAGACTTTTAAAAGTCTCGAAATTTCAAGACTCTCGAGATCAAGACTTTTAAAAGTCTTGAAAATTCAAGACTCTCAAAATCAAGACTTTTAAATGTCTTGAAAATTTAAGAGTCTTGAAATCAAGACTTCCAAAAGTCTTAAAAAAATCAAGACTCTTGAAAAAAAAATTTCAACTTTGTCCGAAGTTTCATATCCAGATTAATGATGTTGGAATAATTGAATTTAAAGGTGGTCTTGAAATTTCAAGACTTTTCAAGACTGTTGAATGGTCTTGTAAATGGCGAAAGTCCTTATCTTGATTTTGCGAGCCCTAACTGCACTGGTAGAAAAACCGTAAAAAACTTGGAGCGTTGTAAAAGATCAAGACATTATTTATGCACGTAGCGAACAAATGCAACTAAAGTAGGTTCATACAACCATTTACTTTAATTGCGTTAAAGTATAAAGCAATTTTTCGCTCCGCTGATTGACAAGAAAAGCATTGATGTTACTTTGATGTGAGCGTCGAAAGGTGCACGATTATGTTAATCAAAAGATTCAATTAGTTGATGTTCTGCTACAATATTGGACATATGATTCAAATTGTAGTATAATGACAGAATAAATTAAAACGAGGCTCACAGGTCATAAGCTACAAAAATCAAGTCAAGAAACTAGCGTAATCGTTTCGGTTGGCAGTCGTCCCCTACGTTTACGTACCCTCTACATTCGTCCCCTAACAATTCGTACCCTAATGAATGATAGATCCAGAATCTAAGATCCACATCTGAAATAGATATAATAGATGTGATGTACATAAGGTGGACGGTGGTTTGGAATGGATTGAGAAGCACAATTTCCGTAGACTT
>JAQFZE010005825.1:0-10001 GCA_034695245.1 Dicyrtomina saundersi
GCCTTTGTTGAAGCTCAGCATCTACTTCGGGCCCGCCCACGGTCGACAAATCCGGCGCGAAGCGCCGGATTTTTTAGGAAGCGTTGGTTCAGGATATGGACATACCATATCATAAGACTCATGTGTGATGCTGTTGTGATTAGCAATCAGCAGCAAATGAGTAAATAATAATATATAATAAGGAGTTAGCTTCAGAGTGGTTGACACACTGAGCTAGCTAGTGCAGTAGAACCATTCGAACGATAACGACTAAAGTCTTACCATAGCAAGCTACAAAATACAATATATACTCCTTACTACTTAAATAACTACCATCACATAACCATTACATGGTAAGCATCTCAGTAGCCAAGCCAAACCCTTAACATAAATAATATAATAATATAATTAATATTCATAAAGTCAATACAACCAAAGTTCTTACAACTAGACCCAACCAGTCACTGTGGATGAGGAAATAGGAGGCTACCGCGTTAGATCGTCTCGGTCTTTGTACTCTATCACATATCCCCGTCCCCTTTCCAACAGTAAAGGAGTCCCATTCCCTAGGTCCCTACAATAAGTAGAGGTCACTTAGGAGCACCGAAGGAGATTGGGTTTTATTCAACCATCCAGTGACGTTTACCGTACAATACCGAGCCGTAAACGATAAGCAGTGGCCGAGGATCGAAGCGAGGTCTGAGACTGTAAAGTTCGTTACAGTCTGCAGTCCTACCCGCTCACCTAAGCACGCTTGCTTTTTTAACATAAATAAGTATTCATTAAAACTTATAAGGAACATAATTAAACAATATTTCTGATGCTAATATATGCTTACCGTATGGGTAATTCTACACTTGCATTAGAGATAATGCTAATTAAAATAAGAGATTGTTCACAAATGACGTCATCCGTAAGGTTAATAAGTCCACTAATAATTATAAATCTCCTGATGACATTCCATTGTAAAGGTAGGCATTTATGCAAAGCTAGACCAAGATCAAGTCATAAAAAGACGGATATGTTGTTGGCGTCATGTATGGACGGTTTTTAGATGCTGAGCATCTATTGAAATGGTCATGTCCGTCTGTCTGTCTGTCGATGCCGTGTCTGTCTGTTGGTCATGCTCTACAGGTCACAATTCTCAACTGATTTTCATCAAACAATTTTAAAAAAAACAAAAAAGCGAGCGAAAAGAGCCCTATTGTTTTTGAGTACAATTCATTTAGTAAGTTTTTAGCAATTAGCAGTTAAATGGACCAACTCTCAAAATTTTTAACACTCGAAAACATACTCCTGCCCTGAGTGTTCCTTGCATTACATGCAGATACATAATATGTACTTTGAATTTTGAGCTGTAGGTATACTGTTGTTTAAACACTCCCGGGAAAATCTATGGGCATCCATACATACTACAGTTCGTACGTGTAGGTACAGTTGGCTGATAGGGGCGAA
This sequence comes from Dicyrtomina saundersi, assembly GCA_034695245.1. NCBI lineage: Eukaryota > Metazoa > Arthropoda > Collembola > Symphypleona > Dicyrtomidae > Dicyrtomina > Dicyrtomina saundersi. The sequence goes on from JAQFZE010005825.1 coordinate 1,435, forward strand.
ACACAAATGGCGTCACTAAAGTTAAGGGTGGGCCAATTTGAAAAAACAAGACACTGAACGTCATTGATAGCCACTTACGCAATCCCTAAGAACATAACAAGGCGGAAGAGTGGGTCCAATATTTTAGTGAATTTGGATATCGCCATTGGTACCTGGCCCCTGCTTGTAAAGTTTCATTTATTTAAACAAAAAAAATACCAATGATATACGGATTATGATTACGAACCAGCAAACGCACCTATATACGAACCTAAGGAAAGTCTGTAAATGATGTCACCCAAATCACAACCTATTTAGTACCCCTCCCCGCCCCCAACACAATACCAACTAAAACCACAAAACCCACAGATAGCATTACACATGAACGATCCCTTTATGCATTTTTAGATGCTGAGCTTTAGCTGCATCTAATGAAATGGTCATGTCCGTCCGTCTGTCTGTCTGTCTCTCCGTCTGTTGGTCGGTCGCTACAGGTCACAGCTTTCGAGCGATGAACTTTAAAATTCTTTTAAACGATCACAAATGCGCGCGCTGGCAGGTCTGTATTGTTTTTTCAATTTGATCGGACTGGCGATTTCTTTACAATTACCAGTTAACTGGACCCATGTCAAAAATGTAAAAGGTGAGCTTCCCAAAAACAATTAGATAGCGTAAACAAATATAAAATGTGCATACATACATAATTTTAAAGTTCTGCGCGGCGAACACAAATATATCTTATAGTACAGACCCAACAAAACTCAGCTACAGTTTTCAATGGTCTGTGGACTGCTACGTCAGACACGCAGGAAATATGTTATAGATATTCAGTATATAGGTTATAGATATTTAGGGATCGTCCATAATGACGTCCTTCAAATATAGTTTTTAGTACCCCCAGTTTCAACTTTAATTTTTTTGTGTTATAGATAATCAGGGATCGTCCATAATAACGTCCTTTAAATATAGTCCTTAATACCCTTAGTTCCAACTTTACTTTTTTTTTCCAACCTGTATTAACTAAATGTCACAAACTTAACTATATGTGTTATAGATATTCAGGGATCGTCCATAATGACGTCCTACAAATATAGTTTTTAGTACTCCCAGTTCCATAACTTTAAAGTTTTTCCCAACCTATTTCAATTACATGTCATGGACTGACTTATATGTGGTAAAGATATTCAGGGATCGTCTATAATGACGTCATTCAAATATAATTTAATTTTTGGGACCCCCATTTTTAAATTTAAAATTTTTTCCAACCTTTTGTTTTATTTGCTTGCCACGTAAATTCGTAAATTTTGTATTGATAGTAGGGGAGGCTCCATAAATGACGTCGTTTGTAAATCATGCAATTCTCAAAAATATTCCAGCTTTTTTCAACTACATGCCACGTACTTCCATATATGGCTTATTGATGGTAGTTGAGCCTCCCTAAATGACGTCATTTGTGAAAAATGCAATTTATAAAAATTATTGTGCTATATTGAACTTCATGCTACGCACATTCGTATATGGCTTATTGATTGTAGGGGAGCTTTCATAAATTTTATATCATCTTTTAGCGTAACATAAATTGTCTTGCGCATTTGATGGAGCTCAGCATCTACTTCGGGCCCGCCCCCGGTCGACAAATCCGGCGCGAAGCGCCGGATTTTTTAATTGCCAGACTAGACTGCTTTTGATATAAAGCTGGGAGCTGGAAAAAATTAGCCAGTGTGCGAATTACCTGAGCCTGAATTTATTAGTTGTAAGTACGGAGTACAGTAGCAGTAGTATTTGTTGGTAGTACCGTAATATTAATATGAATTGAGAGATAACTTAATTGGTTGAAAGTACTTAAAGAAGTTTTTGCACACGGGTTCAACCTAATGCAATAAAAAAAGACCTTATAATATAGTGTAAATAAATCTCATTATTCCTAATGAATATAAAAATCTTCATCAAAAATGCTGAAAACAGAATATGATTTTGCAGTGACTACATTGTATACACGGGGACAACAAACAATAATACTCATTACGTCTTTACCCAGTGTCTTTAAAGCAAACTTAAAAAGCATTTTAAAATAGTCCTGGGTCATGGTTACTTTATCTGCACTTAAACTAGTACGTTAGCATATTTTTGAAGTTTAGAGATTGAATTTAATCATGAATGACCGACATATGTTTTTAAACACTATCACGTTAGTGAAGATTAATTTGTATTACTTTTAGAATTGTGTGCTCACAAAACTATGTACAATTTATTTTGAACTGACAAAAAACGATACGTCTTGTAGTTTAATTAAACTGGAAGTACCCAGGAGTATTGTTATAATACCTTTTACTTAAAATGCAATCAGCACATTATTCTGCGATCCATAGTTGCATTAAACGTGTATCCATCGTACCAGATTCTGAACAATTTAAAACAAGGTTGCCTAAAACGTTACGATTTTAAAACACGCGTGGTCCAAAACATCTTATTGCTTCTCTTAAAACTAATAAAAATTTTCATTTCACTGTTTCATGTTAAAAGAATGGTTTGTGGCATAGGATGAATTAATTTTACCCCTGACTACTTTTTCTTCTTGCGTAGCATGTGTTCTATTGGTTGCAGACTCTTAAATGACTCTTGAACTCTTGACTCTTGACTCTGAATTCTTGATTGCTTTTCTTACTTGCAGTAGGAAATAGTTTGTTTCATCCATTTATTTCTTACTGAAGCTAACAATCATTCTGCTGACAATCAATTTTTTTGTCGTAACTAATGCTTGCTTTTAATACAAATATAGTATCTTCACGCTTAACAATTTATTTTTTTAACACAACTCCCCGTGTTTATAAATTTGTTTAATTAAATGTTACGACGACAGTATCTGAAAAAGGACAGTTCTGGTGCAGCTACGACGACGACATATATTTTACTTGCATGAAACAACGATGCATTTCAAACAGTTTCTAGCAGAAAAACACAAATATACAACATTTTAGTTAACCATTTTATGTTTCTTAAATATTTGTATTTTAAAAATTATTACAGCAACGACTACAACACCTTATATTAAATCTGACTATTCTATAGAATTAGCAGTTTTACAATTAAATATGCTCAAAATTGAGACCTCTTAAATATAAGAAACTTTAAATTATGTTTAACTAAACTTTTATGATTAATCTCGAATTTCGTAATGTCAATAGGCAAATGTGGTAAAAGCATAATTTGAAATATATCTTTTATCATCAAAATTAGCGAGTCCAACATTTAATTGATTAACAAAATACATGTCTTATTTGTTAAATCCTAATGGCTTAAAATCAACCCTATACTGTATTTCACCATGTTTTGGTTTTTTATACTCGTAGATCTAGAAATTTCTTACAATATGTTTAGGTTTACGTTCAGCTTTTATCTTAATTTGTAAATTACAATATAAAAATTCCTAATCACGTTTCATAGAATATAAAAATTTAAAAATCCTAATCTTACAAACTCTGTAACAACATTTTTATTAGTTTCTATTTTAAAACTTTGTTTTGTATACCTTATGTGTCAGGTACCACAATTTAACACTAATCCTTATATCTTTATAAAAATCATTAGTTTTTATGTGTAAAATTAATCAACTAGTATCAGTTAGAAATATTTCTGCCTTATCAACTTATTTAGATTTTAAAATTTTATATACATAGAAAAACTTTCTATACTTCGTTAATAAAAATACGCAAAACCTCACGATAATGGGTTAAGTAAAATTAAAACTAATTTATTCATATGTATAGCTACTCAATCTATGGTAAATACAGTTTTACGATTAAAATTAATTGTACTTACTTAATTTAAAGATTTGTTTTATCTTCACAAAATTTTATTTCTTGTCTATTTAGGATATTAACAATTGTCTTACCATACACAGAATTATTTATGAGTTGCAAAAATATATTATAAAATCAGATGTTGGTTGGTTTTGGCAATTTTGTATTGCTATTTATATAGGGTTTTACTCTAGCTTTTTAATTATATTGAATTGCGTTTTTAAATTTTAAAATATTTTTCTACATTTTAGGGCTTTTCGTGAAGTTTAATAATCACTGAATAATCCTTGTTCATTCTTTAAACTAGCTGTTAATATTTCCGATATCCTGTCTTTTCTTTTCTTTCATGTGATGTTGATATTTAGATAATTCTGCACCATGTACCGTTTTATGCATAGGAATTTATAAATAAATAATAACTATTGCTTTTATGTAACATTTTAGTATTATATATCTACTTTTATTGTATATTAAATATTACTATGAATATCGTATTTTATTATATTATTAAATAATTATTAATTTTATCAGATGTACACCACTTTAACCTATAATTGAGTGATTAAAACGACAAAGCATTACCATATAAATTATAAGAATCAAGTGGTGCTTATTATCAAGACTTTGTGTTATAATCATATTTTATTATATATTTATTGTTAGGTATCGCATTCCTATTGATCAAACTCAGTGAATCACCTTTTATCTATTTGGTAAACACTAATTTATTGTTATCTGGTAATAGATTAAACTTAATTTCAGTAATTTTTATCATGGTGAAAATCCATGGTAAAAACCACGATGAAACAGGTGTGATTATACAATAAGCAGGATTGTATCATAATATTGTAATGATCAATCTGTAAATTATTAAATAACTTTAGCCTATAGTTATATATATTATGTCAAATACATTTCTAATGAATCCTCAAATTTTGATTGTTGTTCATCAGCTTTCGCTTTTGCATTCAAGTAATTTAATGGATTTGTACTTCTTTTAAAATCTTTTAAAATCTTTTTATTTTTTAATTCATCATAAAACTGCTTATAAATAGGATGTCTGTTACTTCTAAATTTTTCAAAAGAGTAAACTAAATAAGAAAATACATGTTTTTGTACAAACATTGTTTAAATGTCCTAATGTTTATTTGTATTAAATTTTATTACATTTATTGATTTTGTATACTTTTTCTAGATTGGCTGCTAAATGATCTAATAATGCATGTAAAAATTTAATTGAGTCATTAAAGATAAATTTATTACTTGTTTTAGGTACTTTAAAAAAATGTGAAATACTATTTTTATTTGTTTGAGGTAAAAGTGTTATTTTTAACTTTGCTATATTACTATATACAGGTTTGTTGCAAAGAATATTAATTAATATCTAGATTTATTATTGCAAAAACTAGAATACTTAAAGCGGATCTTCAAAAATCAATTTTGAAGGTTATAGTCGCCTAATAATATTGTTAAATATAGTGACTGCACAGGATTTGAAAAGATAAGATTCTGTGTGCTTTTGTATGTGAGCGTGTGTGTGTAATAAATACTATGTAATGGTAAGAGATGTTGAGAGTATAAATGATTGCTTTAATTAAACGATTGGTTTGAGTTTAATAATTTGAAGTAAAAATAAAACGAAGTGTTTTATTGGAACAGAATGTTCAAGCTAGTTTGTTGGCGTTCAAAGTGAATATGAATTTACATTTAAGTTATTGGTCTGAAATCAACTCTGTTTCATCCAGATCGTGTTTACAATTATTTCTTATAATTATCTTTGACTATTCTCAAGTTTACATCTAGCATCCGTTATTGCTATACTAACATCATAGCCTTACTCGGCCTGCATTTCATAAACCATTCTTGTCAATAATGATTGGATCATTTACAATTTGGTGACTCAATTGAAGTTTGACTAAATAAGATCATTGCACAATAAATACTTTTATATTTAATTTCAATCTGATTGTTTTACAACTGCATCCGCTCCTTTTCGGATTTACGCAACAGAATAGCATTTCAATCCTTAATGCCATTTTACTGTAGTAATCATCGACTCATGAATTAACGTATTTATTGCTAAATATTGTATGCGATGTAAATAATGAATTATGATACTATATAGCTCTGACCGATCGCTATATTAATAGTGCCCTCTCCTGAACTTAAATCGACCCATGATTTAACTCGGTGGCCTTACACTAAAAATTTTCAAATTCTCAAAATTTCGAAAAATCTTAAAATTTCCAAAATTTACCTAAAACGTAAAAACTGAATAAATAAATAAATTATGATAACCTAGACCTGCCTGTCTACCTATCCTTTTGTTTTTTTCTAAAATTTATACTCTGGTTTCGGCTGCATTTCGCTTCCGCCTTGTTTGTTCTCTCTCTCTTTGGCGGCTGCTGCTCTCCCCATTTCTCTTGCTGCATATCCATCCAGGGATAATAGGAGTTGAGTATTCTGTTTGACAAGATTCTCGATCGTTTCGTCATGCTTGTTGTTAACTTTGAAAGTAGTCTTTGTGTTGTTTCTTATCTACCAGAAATACCTCGTCGTCGTCCTCCAAAAACAACTTATCATCGGATCTGTCGCATTTTTTAATAGCTCCTTTCAGTCTAATCGTATTCCTCTTTCGTAGTCCCTTTCCAGATTTAACTCGTTTCTTTGCTTCCTTCAGTTGTCTTTCCTTAACCTTCCATGGCAATCCTCCGTAACACACATACGTCCATAAACTCAAAAAAAATAACATAGCTATGATAGCAAAACCTCCCAAACCCATAGTTATTATGTATGTCCAGTTACCGTTAGTTGCTGTTATAGTACCCATATCACTAACTAAAGAACCTTGAGCTGGAAATGGTGTAGTTAAATGTTTCCTCAAGGTCCCATTGAAGTGTGTTTCATTTGCTGTCCTTACTGCTTCTGGTAACCATGCTGGAACTATCTGTAGTTGTAATGGCTCGTCATCAGAGCTAGAATCGTCCTCATAGTCATCATAGCGAACGGGGCTTCTTGGCTCGTACTTCTCATAGGGATTACGCATGCTGTCTACTAAATCTCTGGAAATGACAATAGTGTTATTGTTGATTGGCGCTGGGATTTCTTGCCCACCACTCATTCCAGTTAAAGCCATAAATCCCGTTTTGATAAGATCAGTTGCTGTGAGTTCTACTGCTAGCCCTCCCGCCTGAGCTGCTGCCTTTCCTACTGCGCCTCCAGACGGTAGTACGTTCTTTATTTTCTGTCCCCATGTAGCTAATGCTTGGACTGAGGCTGCCGATCCCACTGATCCTTGAGGTGACCTTCCTTGATATATCGACTGAGCATTTGGTGACATTAAGTCTTGTGTTCTAGCCGCTGTGTCCCCGCTGTTGGATAGGTCATTTTCTTTAGCAAAAATATCCCGTCTATTTCCCGGAGTCTCTGCTAGTTTACTTTCTGTCCCTGATGTTCCTTGTTTGGGTGTCTGGGCTTCCATCATAGAATTCGTGTGTCGTTGAGCTGCATTTTACTCCTTGAACGTCTGCTGTCCCGTTTTCTCTATCCCTTTGGGTAGATTTTTAATTGTATTTGGACTGGCCGGAAAAACCACACTTACTGGAGCTACTCGAGCGGGTACTGGTGCGTATCCTTTGATTCCCACTTTGCTGTGTTTTCTGAATGGCCCTACCATGGTTTTGCGTCAGTCATCCCTGTGTTACAAATAAGAAAAATCGCCATGCATAATAAATTCCAAAATATTCCTGGTGTTTTAAACCTTCTCGTTACCGTGGCTGCTCTGGCATGAATTCTCAAACTCGTCATAGGCGCAATTAATTCCCAGTCGTGATCATCTCGTTGCTCTTTGGTGCTGCTTTGTGGCTGAGGAGAGGGTGGTTGTTGTAATGCCTCTCCTTTTTCTAGACTCACCACTATTATATCCTAATCGTCCTCGTCTGCTTCGTCTGGACTGAGCGTCTCCTGGCTTTTCTTATTTTCCTCTGCTCTCTTTTCTCCCTCTTTTTGTATGTCGCTGCAAATCCGTTCCATTTGATGCTTCTCATAGGCTTGCCGGAGAGAATTGTTTATTTTTCTGTCATCTCTATCCATTGTTTTCTTTCCTGTTCCAACACGCTAGTTACATTCAGCCTGATGGTTCTTTATATCTAAGTATTTTTCGTAGGGTATTTGCAGATAATGGAGTTCGTTCGCCTCGTTTTGGGCATCTTCCATCATTTCGAATTCGAGCTCCATATTAAAGCCGTGATGGCTGCAATTTCCCCTTCTATTAATTTTCTTTGCTGTTAAATTAATATTCTTTTTCTTACTTGTTGATGTTGATGGCTCTGGCTCTGGCTCTGGTGTGGAGACATCTGCCCAATACGTCCCGCTTTGACGTGTATATTCTTCCCATTCTTGCTCAACAGGTTTGGACTTGCTTTTGTAGGTGCTTAGGGCTTTGTTGACTCTGTCAATTGCCTAGTCATGCCTGTGTAACTGTCTTTCTACCCTTTGCTTTTGTTGTTGTAGGTGAGTGTGTGCAGTTGCACTCTCTCTTTGAGTACGGTCTCTGTAGGCTGGGATGTGAAGATTTTTTCTGTCCTTTCTTTTCTGGTCGCACACCCAGTCTCTAGAGATGCATGGTCTGCACATATCACACTCTTCCCGGATGCCATGCTTTTGACTTATAGCCTCTCTCATCTTAGTGGTGAGCTTGTCTGATCGTGTCCATTCTTGAATATCTTTAGCCACGGCTAGATCCACCTCTCTCATAGTGCCTGGAAATAGTAATGACTTCACCCTAAG
>JAQFZE010005826.1:0-10001 GCA_034695245.1 Dicyrtomina saundersi
ATTTCAAATTTGGATAAACTATGCAGTAAGTATTACCACGAATTAATAATTAATTATGCTAATTATTTTACAACAATAATCCTTTAACTTTAATTTATATTACTGTCAACAGCCAACAGTGGATCGGTCAGCGCCTAATATAATATTATTTTTATTACGTGTAAAAAGCAAATATAAAATAATTTACCGCAATCTCTAGCTAAATAAGCTCCAAATTTGTGTAGATTAGCCCCAAATTAGCCCACTTCTAACAAAGATCCGTTAATATTACATTCATTTAAAAACTCTTTTCGTTAAACACACAATACTGACTGAAAACGCCAACAGCCAGTTAAAAATTTTTAGTGCCCAGTTTTGATGTTTGAAGGGAAAAGAACTATAAAAGTACTGATACATAATTCATTTAATTGTGTGGTGTGCGTCGTACGAGAGTTAAATATAACAAAAGCAAGCCAAAAAAAGTTGAAACAAATAGAAATCAACTTAACTATGAGTTCAGCAATCAGCAATTACTAAATACTAAAACCATTAAAAATAACTAATTTGAATTTTCCAGTTTCAATTTGTAATTCCCGCTCGCTCATGATTTTTAACCACTTCTTCACTGGCAGCCGTAAGCCGAACATTATCAGTGGAAGCATCGAAAGTGCTGACAACAATCAAAATGACACGGATATTGACATTAATAACAGTGAAGACGTTATAATTTTTGGACAACAAACTAATTTTTCCCGTTCCTACATTAAATCAACTTCAAACAGTGGATCATCCACTACAGATTTCTTTTCAAATTCGGATTCCAATAACAGTAATAATAATTCCTCCTCGCAACTTGTATATGGCCATCAAGTTAACAATTTAACAGCCGAGACGCGGAGCCTCAACGAAATGAAAATTGAGCATGAAACATCAAATTTTGAAAAGTTATTTAAGAATTCGAATGAAAACAGTCACCAGGTATTGAAGATGGACGTGGAGGGTAGCAGCAGTGCATCATCTGGTTCTGATCCTGGATCAGACGGCGGAGTAATCACACAAAATACTAATCAAGATAAAAACGCATTATTAATGAAGAATTTCCAAAGATTTCTACAAGTTTTAAAAAGTCAAAATTCTGGTGGAGGTAGTAGTAGTGGTGGTGGGGTTGGGGGGAATTCACATTTTAATTTTAACTTTGATAGCGACAATGATAAATTATCCAGGGCAACAATGGGTCTGGGTTCCTCAAGTTCCCCAATAGATGGAAAATTTAGTAATGGAATCGTTGGAATAGTTGATGATGACAATAATAATATGAAATTTTCTTTTTCAAACGATTTAAATTTTAATATGAGCCTTGATGCTATTGAAGATTTAAATAATCTTATGGGGGACTATAAAGACGACTCCATGTCAGTGAAACATATTCTAATTATATTGTCATACTTCATTATTGCGTGTGTAGCCATTATTGGGAATCTTCTGGTGGTACAGGTAAGTTTTATAGAAATTAAATTAAAAAGAATATTTATAAAAACTATGCGTGGAAATATTGTACCGCAAAGCTCTAAATGGGTATGTTTTTAATTTTCATAAATTATTTATGTATACTATATTTTCTATAGTTGGTGATACGAAGTAGGCGCCTTCATACGTTAACCCACGCGCTCTTGGCAAATCTAGCAGTGGCGGATTTACTCATGGCGTCCCTCAACATTCCATTCAGCGCCGCGCGTGTCATTATGACAGAGTGGCCCTTTGGCTCCTTCCTGTGTCATGTCGTCCCATTCGTCCAGGTCACGTCAGTCTATGTCACTTCGATTACAATGGCGGTCATTGCCATTGATCGATACCAGGTCTTTTAATTTTCTTTTTCTGTAGATAATTAATTTGTTACACATTTAGAAAGTTGCTCAACACAAATTCCGGTTAGTGGTGTTATTAAAAAAATATTGGCCAATATTAGGTTTACCTCATTGCAGCATTTTAAACCCCGCCTGCGGTCAGGTTTTACCGATTTTTCTATCAGTACTAGTATCAGTCTCAGTTTAATTTAAATATCGACGTGGTAAATCAGTTATGATTTTTCTAAAGAAGTGATTCAGTGCAGCTGATTTGGCTTGATTTTGGTAAAGCTGTGCATTCAGGGCCGGACGAAGGAATTGCTTTTAGGCAACAATTTGTTTCCATACAAAAACCACTATTTTGATTATAGTGATGGTTTTCTTTGGTAAAGCAAAATGTTGTATTTACATGTTTTAGAAAAGTTAAAAATGTTCTTTTTACTTGATTCAGAAAAGCGCTCAATGTTCTATTTACATGTTTTTTGAAAAGTGGAAAATGTTTTATTCCCATGTTTTTGAAATTTACAAAAAAATTTATTTGCACGTTTTTGAAAAGTCAAAATATTCTTTTTACATATTTTTGAAAACTGCAAAATATTCCATTTACACGTTTCGAGAAAATTCAAGCAGCGGGGGAATCCTGCGCTGGCCGCATTATCTGGCCCTGTGTGCATTCTCTTGTGAAAAATAATGAATGTATGTATCCATTTATTTATTTTCAGGTAATAGTTAATCCGCTTGGTCGCAGAATGAAAAATTCGCAAGCAATAGTACTCGTTATTTTAATATGGACACTTTCAGCATTTCTATCTTTGCCATACGCACTATATCACAAGGTACTATATCACACCTTCTGAAATTACAGAACTAATGAAATTAAAAAAGTGTAATAACTCTCTCTAATGACTATGTGATTTGGTATTTAAAAACTTATTTACTTTCGCAATTTTACTGACTTTTATTTATAGGTAGTGGTAATACTAACATTCCGAGTGGTGAAACGTTGTCAAGCGGACTTCACCCCCGTGGCCCGAAGGTGGCTCACGGTGGCCACATTTCTTGGTCAGTATTTTGCACCCATTTTCCTCACGACTACCTCGTACATCTCCATCATGCTTCGTCTCGGCCTGAGAACGTCCGTCATGGGCTCCACGACGCCGCGTCAAGTGGCTGCCCAGTCCAGAGCTAAACGCACAACGATAAAAATGCTCGTCCTCACCGTTATATTTTTTACTCTTTGTTGGGCTCCAATCAACGCCTACCATCTCCTCACTCATTTCAACCTCGTCTCTCATAATTCAACCGCCATTCTTATCTGTCACATCATTGCCATGTCCAGCACATGCTACAATCCATTCATCTACTGTTGGCTCAACGAGCACTTCCGTCGTGAGGCTATTAAATGGTTCTGCTTCTTTAGACGGGGACGGAGCAGCCGGCGGTCACGGAGTAACTCGACAATTCTTGAATTAAAATCAATGGGTATGATGTGTGCTCATAATAATTCACCCAGTAGTCGAAATTCTCGAAATCACTGTATAAATAATTCAGGGTCAAGAGACTGTCAGCGCAATAATTCAAATTTTAATGGGAATGGGAACGTCAGTAGTAATACTAATTAAATTGTTAAGTTCGCTATAATAAATGTGTTGTTATTGCTCTAAAATATAATTCTTTTAATAATTGCTGAACTTTTTTACATATCGCTTGAGAAGAACCAAAATTACCTATATCCATTTTTAACTCAATACGAAATGTGCTATCTACAAGCAATACATGAATATCGTATAATCCTTAAGGCATGTAAATAGAACATGTATACGGAACTTTTCAAAAACGTGTAATTAGAAAATTTTACACTTTTTAAAAACGCGTAATTACAGCATTTTACTTTTTTTTAAAACGTGTAATTAGAACATTTTACACTTTTTAAAAACGCATAATTACAACATTTTACACTTTTTAAAAACTCATAATTAACATTTTACGCATCCAATTAAATTCGTGATTTTTTATTAAATAGCTCATTTTAATTCAAGCGTAAATTGGATATTATGTATCTTTTTGGTTCTTCACAGACGATATTAATTAATAACACTAATTTTAAGGGCATTGAGCATTTTGTTTTGCGATATTTATGCAGATGGTGAATAATAAGATACTAGAATTTAGACCCCTTCCTACGGTAGGGCTTATGCACCAAACGGCAAAGAAAAGCAAACATATATTCTAGCATTAGATACATATGAACTGTGTAAACTGTGTGGAGTCTGGAGTCTATACATTTAACATAAATTTAGTATAATTTACCTGTATAATGTAATTTAAATAATGAGCAAACAGTTCACTGTCAAATTACAAACAATCAGTATAATAACCAACGCTGAGACTTTCTCTATGACGAACATAGAGCCAACTCTCACCCCTAGAGGACGCATCGATCCCAAGTACGTTTTACCTAGTTTTCTGTTAAATGCGTCTTTGTTCTTATCATTCCAAAGACGTTGCCAGGACTTTATACCCTCCCGCGACAGCTCGTTCATTTTCCCAACCGTCGTATAGACTGTGAGCTCAATGAATATCCACGAGATGGACCACATCCCAAAGAAGATGGCGGCGGGAAGATGGATCTCTTGAAATGTGAGCGCTATGTAGATATTGAGCACGTGACAGCAAATATTGCAGGTTATGAAGCCAGGCCAGACGAGGTCAGAGACGCAGTCGTTGTACAGCTTATTCAACAACTGGAATTTTCGGTACAGCAACACATTGGAAGCTATGATCACCCTCAGCTTCTGATTTTCCTCGTTTTGATTTATAACCTGCATTTGAATTTGACCGCCATTGCTACCATGTCCATTTTCAAATGATTTTTCTTCACCCTCTCGAATTTGACGAAGCCATGAATTCCCGCAGGTGCTCAGAACGATGAAGAAAAAGAACCAGTAGAGGATTATGGAGAAGAATGTGTGGAGGTAAAAGTAGAATTCAAGCCAAGAAAATATTGCCCACGTGACCCTCCAGTTTCCCAAGACATCCTTGAAAAGGTGGTACATAAACCGCTGGTTTTCCGAATCGAGGAAAAATATTCCTATAAATCCGATGCAATTTTGAATTGCCCAAGGTATGATGTAAGGCAGGATTTTTTCGAAAATCTTATTTTTCGAATGGCCGTATTTTTCTTTAAAAAAACATCATAATAGTTGTCAAATAAATAAAAGTTTATTCAATTTTTCTGGTAATACCCGAAAAAAAGGGATGAATTTTAGTGAAATTTACCCGCCATCACTGCATCCATTTTCACAAACTCATTGATACACATGGAGATTTCCTTCCTCTTGAGCCAAGTATTGAAGCATTTCGGGCAGAATGGAATGTAGGCCATCCACCAAAGAAGATGCAGAACAAAATTGACTCGGTCCATATCTGTTTGAGTGAAGCCTTTTTTGAGTTGCCCTTGGAAACGGAGGTGAACTAAAACCGTGAATGCCACGACGCAATGAAGCATATTTAAGAAATAATACAGGATATTCCATTTCCATAAAAAAAGACGGATTTTATGCTTTGTGATATCCTTGCTTGAGCGCACGACCCGCGAATCTTTGATTGCATTTGCCTTGAGGTTCCATTCAAAGGGCGAGAGACAGAGCGCGTAGAATATGTTTAGAATTTTTCCAAATTCTCGGAGAATTTTTGGAGTGAACATCGCACCCTCCAACTTTTCGAAAGAATGAGAGCATTTCTGTAATGATAATTTATTACTGTAGCCAGGAATTACTGAATTACGAAGGAAACTGCAAATATTGTTCTAAGCGATAATGTTTTAGTACATTGCACTACATTTGTAAGAAAATCGGTGAAATTATAGAAAATGCTTTATGTATTCTAATTGTTATACACAGCAATTAATGGAGGCATGTAATATTACCTTAACGAATAGTTAATTTAATTCAACCAAATTACATATCAAACGATGTAATACTACCAAGTCAAATAATTCCTAGTTGACACAGTAAAGACATGCATTAAAAATCGCCATGTATTTGTGCAAGTGCATCAATTATTTCCAATTTTTGTGGGTAATTGTTATTTACAATGAACTAAACACTTAAACGGGCACATATGCCTTATAATTAGTATTAATTAGTCAATTATTTTAATGTTTTCCTAGTATCAAAATGCCGGAACCACACTATAAACATAAAATCATGCTACAGTCTACAGTCGAAGGAGACCTTGCCTTGGTATTCTTTACCGTCTATTACAAAGATCGGACTTTGGAAAGCCTACCTACCGCCTAGCCTATTTTTTTTTCAGCATCGATATACAGCCTATCGCCTAGCCTATCAGATTAACTTTTTTACAGCCTACCTATCGCATATTTTCAAAACTCTGACTGCCTATCGCCTACTTTTTATTTATTAGCCTATCAATAACCTATTTTTTACTTAGCCTACCAAAGGCCTATTTTTTTTAACGACCGACGATTTTTTTTGGTAATTAAGTACGGATTTAGGTTTATGAAATTCGTAAACTGCTGAAAAAAGAAGCAATTAACCGCGCTGTACTACATGCAACCAGCAGTTGTCCCGAGCGTCGGTTTTAAGTGCAGCCTGATAGGCCAAAAATGCCTACTAGGCAGTTTTTGCCTAGCAGGCTTTTAATTTCTTAATGCCTATCCTAGCCTAGCTTATCAATAATTATTTTAACTTGGCCTACCTATCGCCTAGCCTATTATTTCTTGAAATAGCGGCGCACCCTAGCCTATCGCCTATTTTTTGCCTATTTTTCTAGGCTAGGCTCCGATCTTTGATGCATAGGCTAATTACTTCAATAAAAGTTTGAATTCTGTAAGACTTTGGGCCCTCCGCACTTTAAATGCTCAATTTAAGTATCATACTCATTAATAAATGGTGAACATCCAAATTCTATGCAGACTTAGGTAGGAATGTCAGTGCTAGCTGTCCATTTGAGGATCTCGCTTACGTTGCTGCACATTCTTCCATCATCAGTTTGTTTCTCAGAGAGCTTCAGCTGGATAATGAATGTCATGTAAGCCATAACAGTCACCACTACCTTAAGATAAAATTTTGGTAAAAATTATCGTTTTGTTTCTTCACTCTACGGATTAAAAAAACTGAAGATAGTATATTAAAAGGTAATTTATAAATAATAGTTACTCCAGGAATTAGCCCGTAATCGATTGTGAACATATTCTTCCCGGTAAACTCCCAGTTCCAATTAATGACCCACTCTGTGATTTGTACGACCTATGTGTTACAATTGATACGGTAATACAGTAATAAATCCGCGTTCAAACTTATTAAAAGTAGTGTTGAACTAACTTTTTCAGGAACACAGACTTTTTTCAATTTGTCCGCAATTAAGAGGCGTGCCAGTTTCTCTTTGCATTTCCGGATCTAGAGAAGTTAAAAATAATGAATTTAATTCAGTGAGTCGTATTTAACACATAGGAGGCCGTTATACACACGGCTCAAAATAACTCAAGTAAATAAATGCATAATTACTTCAATTTTCATATGATTCCCCACGCTCAAAATAAGAATTCCAAATAGAACCGCCGACAGGCAGGACATAATATTAGCAGTATTTCCATCCACTGGCCAAATTAGAGTGTAAATTCCATAGTTAAGCCTCAGGCCTAATGTAAGTAAACTCAAAATTGAAAAAATTCCTCCGATTTCATTGAACGTGTAGAAGCATCTCTGAAGCATTGAAAATTCTTCCATATATCTTTCTTCAAAATCTAAGCTTGCCCCGATCATTTTGATCTCTAAGTAGTCCGACTCTATTTTAGATATCTTGTTTTGGAAGTGATTCTCCAATTGTCTGCAAAAACGCTTGTAATTCTCAGTCAACTCTGACCCCACGGTGACAACGAATCCACTAAGAGTAACGAGTTCAACCAAGACGAGCATCTCAGCCATTACTTCGTTGGCATCACTCATCCATTCGTATGGGAAATTAAGGAGATAGAAGGTCTTATGTTCAGCAGCATATACTACAAAGTAAGACCTCAAGTATAAGGCGATTGTCCAGGACATTGCAAGGGAGGAACAAATGTACCAAATTTGAAAGCAGCGTTTGCTACTCAAGCGAATAACAGAGTTAAAATTAAAGCTATCAAAAACCGACCGTTTTCCAGAAACCTCAACTTCGATAACAATGGTCAGTTTTTTCTGTATCATTTCTGTCCGTTTTAGTGGTTGCGGGACGTGACTGGCGCCCTGCATAAAATCGTTTTCATTAAGGTACAACTTCAATGTGTCCAAATTTTTAAATATTTTGACGATTCGATCTCCGTATATAACTCCTGTAGTGCTAGGTACCACATCTTGAAGGAGCATCGAGAGTGTGAAAAAAGAATACATAATCTGGTGTACGAGTCCTAATTTTGCATAGTTCAATAGTCTCATGAAATAATTGAGTAATGTTAATGAGCTGATCACTGATACTATTAGTGTATGGACAAATGAAAAAACAATAAGTTTGTTTTTCCAATTTTTCTTGGTGTTAATTAGTAGAGGTGCATATGGGAAGTATCCCAAAATCCAGAGAAGAAGCACATTTAATTTTGTAAATGCGTCCATATTTGAGAAATTAAATCAAAATTTGGAGCTGAAAATTATGAGATACTTGGCACTTGGCGGTAGTAGAACGAATTTTTTCCGGTTTTCACCGTCTTGTGTATTGTAAACTAACTAAACGTTTAAGTAGTAGCAATTTTCGAATTAAGGAGTAGGTGGCGCAGCATTGCTGCATTGCGTTTAAAAATAGTTTGTTTTCCTTGGCGTTAGATTATTTGACGAGCTGAATTGTATGCACTATTCTAACTGTAACATAATTATTCGGTTAGTACGAAAGAATACAAAGGCCCACCTATAAAGCACACAGTTTGTATTTCTACTTCGTTTGTAGGACACTTCGCAAATACAATTAGCAAAATGGTAATGCATTTATTAAATTACTTATGCAATCATATTAGTTTTGCAAATAAATTATTTCTTTCATATTTGGATATATACCTAAAAAATTAAATTAAATTAAATAAATTAAATTTCAGAATTCATATGAGTACGATCAAAAAGATAATTTAAACCTTTAATTTAAAAAGTGGTTAAAAATGTAAAATGTATAAGAAATTAAATGTGCCAGGGTCTAGTATTTAGTATTCAATCGTGGTTACGTTTGACTTGTGACAAGATTTCATATATCAATGGCCGTTTTGCGTTTCAGAGAGCTTCAGTTGAATAATGAACGTCATGAAAGCCATCACAGTTACTGTAATCTGAATACAGGGAACAAATAAATAAAAAAATTTGGTACTAATAAGATTAAAAAATAATAAAACAGCCTTTTAAATATGAATTTGCTATGTATAAAGTGGTTTGCTGCATAATTTGAACATACTCCTGGGATAAGTCCGTAATTAAGAGTACATATATTTTTCCCGCTGTATTCCCAACTCCAATTAATGACCCAATCTGTGATTTGGATAACCTACAAACAACGGAGGATAATTAATATTGTTTTGCCCACGGTAATTAAAATATTAGTAATGTAGTAATCTAAAATCCGCTCAGGCCACTAATGGAGCCAATGCAGAATACTCTTACGCTACAAATTTAATGTTAGCAATGTGACAAACCAATATATAACAACTGCTTGCTACTGATATTGATTAAAATGCAGCCATTTCAATAGTATTTGACAGTTTTTACACGTTTAAATTTATATACATTTATAAATGAGTGCAAAACTTTATGTTTTACTGACTCTTTCGGGAACAAATTCTTTTTTCATTTTAGTTTCAATCACAACATGGGATAGTTTCTCCTTACATCTGTACATCTGTAATAAATAAGTAAAAACAATTTGCATGACCTATATGTAGTACACAAATGTCAGTAATTCCATAAGATAAATCTCGCAAAAAATTCTAAAAATAAATGAATGATTACTTCAGTTTTCATGTGATTCCCAACACTCAAAATAAGAGTTCCTAATAAAATTGCCGAACCGCACGAGAAAAAATTTGTAAGATTTCCATCCACTGGCCAAATCAGAGTGTAAATCCCGTAGCTAAGTCTCATACCTAGCGTAAGTATATTTAAAAATCCAAAAATCCCCGCAACGTCATTAAACCATTCGAAGCAT
>JAQFZE010005827.1:0-10001 GCA_034695245.1 Dicyrtomina saundersi
GCAAATTTAAATAACTTAGTGTGCACGCACGATAGTTATTAGTTTTTAAATGGCTTGGAAAAAACATAATTAAAAATTAAAAAATTTAACGGATTTTGTCAAGTGGTATATCATTTAAAAGCTCTTTAAAAATAAGCAGACACCATTTTTTTGGTTTTGAGTTTGTGGCCCATACAACACGTTTTAGGTGAAATTGAAAAATTAAAAGACCGTTGTCATGAAAACTGTTAGTAGAAATAGAGGCGCATTATGTTATTTGAATTCTACTAGTGATCACCTTTCGAATGATATATGGCACAATGAAATTGGTCCAGTATTGCAAAATTTTCAAAATTCCGGTAAATTATGTAGATAGGTAGTAACAATGTTTAATTTTGGCAAACGGAATCTCCAGTAGAGCTCGATCCTTGGATTTGAGACCAATTCAAACACAAAATAAATAAAGTTTTAAAATTTGATGAAGTTGCTTTTCTAAAATTAAAAAAAAAATAACTTTAAAGCATAATTTACTATATTTTAAAAACGTAGAAACAGTAGAAATACTTCAAGTAGAAAAGGTTCATGTAGTAAAAGTCCGGGTAGAAATAACCCTACAACTAATCCAGTCGTTGATGCAGAAATGTATTTCGTGAAAAAAGAAAATGTTTTTTAATGTTTAAAATCAAGAGTTTTTGTACGGAAAAATAAATCTTGATGTGTTTGTCACTGAAATACTAATACTAAAAAACATTTACTGCCAGCTCTGAAGAATTTGATTAGAAATCACTGAAGCACTAAAATACAATTATTATTATTATTTCTTATTATTTTTAAATTCGTCAATCGTACTCTTCAACTTTTAAAGTCAGAACAAGTTATAAATCCGCATGTATAATAAGTAGATTTTGGAAATAATTGGCGACATTTTTCTCAATTATTTTTAAAATCGAATGTTTGGGTATTAAAACTAATTTTGACTCAGATGTTCGAATCATAGCAGTGACATTCTCAACTACTGAAAATAAAATATTTTCAGCTATTTTCCCGCTTGACATTATATTACGTATGTATCATTATTATGAGGAAACGTGTGAAAAATAAACGATTTATAAAATTTAGAGATAGAAGAAAGAAAATAATATTTGTTTTATAAATAATATTGCCTATGCCTGCGGCAGATTGGACTATAAATACTATATAAGTAGAAAGTACTCGTAGGAACGGGAGACTGGCAACTCAATGCGACTAATGACACGTTGGAACGAAGATAAATGGAGAGTGCGAGGAATTTGATTAAGAGGTTCACCATCAATGAAGTTTAAGAAACAAGTAAATGTATTAAACTCTGCCGTACTAAAGCATAGTACACTATAATGTAATACAAAATTTACATAGAAACTCGCTCGCTTCTTTAGTTGTAAGCGTCATTATTAGACGCCCCCTAACTGATATACAACTTGAAAAAACATTCAAAGGCTCACACTCAAAATACTTTGATTTCGATACTGCTAAGCTTAGTGTAGGTTTCTAGTCAGTGTGCGTCAAGTCGTTCTACTAAGACGTACGCTCGTTGGTCCTGTTGTAATGAAGTTTGAATTATATTATATTCTCAAAAGTGTCAGTGTAAAAGTCAACTTGTGTTGCCCCAATGAACGGTATGTCTGCCTTTGTATATCTTTAAAATATTAAATATCTAATAGTTTTTATATTACTTTAATTTAAATAAGTAGCATTTAATAACGCTAAAAATAACATCAAGCTCAAAGCAGGTACTTTATAATTTAGTATTCAGTCATTTATTTAATCTGAGCAATAATTAATTTAACTATTTTAAAATTCTGCAGCTACAATAATATACAAACAATTCCATAGCAGTTTAAAGTGACAGAAATAAGTACGAAAGTCATGTAAAATTTTTCGAATAATTTATATGCACGTGACGCAAACATACAAGTACTTCTTTCAAATATTTTTAAATATTATTTAAAAGACCTTAATACCTGAAAGAATTTATCATTTGTGTCTTTAACTCGTAAAATATGTGTTACATCCAGTCACACCACGTATAAATACTTTAGATATATTTTAATAAAGTAATTATACAATTTAAATGAAAATACTAGATAGTGGTAAATTTTGCATATTTATTAATTCAATAAGGTTATAATGACTGAAAAGTTGTCTGAAAGTTATGTTTCTGTAAAAAAAATTAAATACAAAATTCATCTGGGAAAGTATCTGTATCTAGTTATGTATAACTACTGTTATCTTTATAAAACAAACTTTTTTTGAAATGTTATAACTAACGAGCATAACTTTTTAACGTGTTAGCGAGTTTTCTCAAGAGATATTTTTCTCGGCAAGAGCGTCCTAAAAAAATAAAAATGGCCTTATAACATAATGTGCCAAATAAATATTGATTATTATACATATTTTTTGAAAAATTAAAAATGTCTCAAAATGGGGTTTTAATCATATTTTTGATTTTTTAAAAAACATCTTAAGCAGTTTATTTTAAAATTATGTATGAAAAACTATTTTAAAATATTCTGAATATAAAAACAGCTGAATTTAAAAATGTTGAAAGTTTAGATTTTTTAAAAATCGTTGTTTCAGAATTTCTTCATCAAGAAAAAACGAAAAACAGTAATCGTTAGGAAATGCAATTTCTTTATATATTGCTATTATCGAAATCAGCTACATATTTTTGTTTTGTATTGTTTACTTATTTATATAATTTATTTCCATTTAGGAAAGCAACTTCACATTTTTATTTTTTTTTTACCTATCTGTATATTTTGTTACTTTTATGAAATCTTTTATGTGTTTTTATTTTACGTATCTATACAATGTATGGTCATTGCAGAAAGCAGACTTCTACTTAATTATATATAATAAATTGTTATCAGGGTTCAGAAAGACACACCAGCTTTGATTAAAAACTAGCTTTCTGGCTAAAACTGGCTCAAATTGGGTAAAACCTTCCAACCAATATAATTGCATAAGAAAACAAAACAAAGATAGAAAACTGCTTTTAATGGTCATGTATCACATCAAATAGGTTATGGCCTTGAGTTCTTTTTTAAAAAAAGTTTGATTGTTAGAAATAATATATTATCTTTTAAATAATGTTTATTTTCAAAATTTGCGGCAATCAGATTGCATTTCATTTTTTTATTGCAATCGAAGTACACGATGATTAATTGAAAGATTACATATTTGATCGTGAGAAAGACAATACTGTTACATAGTTTCTCTGAATAAATTAAAAATATTGGGCACAAGTTAGGTACGGAGCATTGATTGGTGAGGAGCTTAGTAGCTTACGCACCTATATAATTAGTTACTATTAAAGTGAAACCAGTCCTATAATTATATTTATAGTTCATGGTTGTAGAACGTTTTCTTCCCGGAAATTTTTCACTTGGGTATTTTTTAAAAAATTATATCATGGACAATTTTCTTTCTGTATGAACATTACTTCAGTCAAGTTAACGAGCGTTTTTACGTTTTGACGAGTGTTTGTTACAGAAAATAATGTATAATAAATAATATAATATTCAATATATTTATAATAATGAATAATAAATACAGAACGAAATTTTTTGTATATACACAAAAATGTTAGCCCCTTTTGACCTCTCTATAAGAAAAATTGTACCGCTACTCTGTTTTTAGTTTTAACAAGATAATTTATTTTTAAATTTTTTATTTAACATTTCTGTTTAATTCATTGGTAATTGTGAAAGCAGACTTTATTTTATTTATTTATTTTTGCTTATCTACATAATTTATTGCCATTTTGAAATACTTGATTGGTTTTAACGAGTTATATAACATTTTATACCCCTTGAAAAAAAATCAAATATTATTTGGACGTCCCAGTAAAAGTGGACGGGTCTGGAAGTTCAGAGTTTTAATATTGAGCGGGTCTTTCTAACACTATTATATTGCAATAGACGGGTCTGTAATAATAGACGGGCTTGAATGTAGCAGTAGACGAGGGGTCGGAATTTTAAAAGTCGATGGGGTCCAGTATTACATGCATAATTTAATGCCATTTTGAATTACTTCACGGATCGAAACCAGCAATATATCATTTGTAAGCCCTCAAACAAAGAAAATCAACACTGTTTGTTTTCACTTCTCGCTCATACAGCACTTTTTAGAGGGAATTAAAATCAATTTAAACAAATTATGTTAAATCATTCATATACATTTGCATTGAACCACCGACAGTAAACTTAAAATTGCGATTCGACGCTAAACTTGAATTTGCCAATTCCTCAAAAAAAAATAACGGATAAATCAGATTCCAGTAAACGTATGCGTAAAACTGATTCAGTTCAATTTCTCCAGTTCCGCACTGCCTTATATAACTTAACGCTTCTTAAGCCTCATGCTTTACCGAGTAAATTATGAAATTATGCATCTACAAACTATAAGAATTCATTAACAAGATTTTTTGGTTTTGTTGCCAGTTTCAAATAGATTCTATGAATTAAATAATATATTTATGTTGGAAAAAGTTCAATATAATAATATGGGCTTAATTAGTAGTCCGAATTTAAGTATTGAAAAGTTTACAATGCTAGAATTTACGTTTTTACGTAATTATCAATAAAGGAAGCATTAAAAATTAAATAATAGGTTTGCAAGCCTTAATTTTTGCTTAGGTATTTTGTTAAATATTTGTCATTAAAATAAATACATAAGATCAATAACAGTTATTTTAAATTTTGAAAAGTAGTATTTTTCATGACAAATATATACGTATATAGGACGGGGGGTAGTCTGGTCATCATCACGATTGTATATTTTTCGGGAAGGCAGTGGGAGTGAAAGAAGTCAAAAAAGTGTATACGAGATACATTATCTTACTTACATCATGTGTCATTTATCGCTGAAAGATTTAGAAATCACATTTTTCACTTTAATGGTGTAGATACCACATTTTGCATTTTAGTGATTACATATTAACCCACGTAAGAAAAATATTTATTATATTCATTTACGTACTTGGACGGAGTTGGACAAAAATATTTAAGAAAGGAATGCGCTCATTTGTTAGGCAAAAATGCGTTTAGCTTTGGACCGGACTTAATTTTAGTCAAAAATTCTTCCACAATGGCAATACGTAAGAAATGACGAATGATGAATCCGCGAACGCTTATAGTAGCTAAATTTTTGTTTTAACTTATTACTTTATACGGTTCATGTTAAACGCCTATTTATTAAAGTGGACGGGGTCAATTATTACAGGGAATACGGTAATCAAATTCCGATCTTTCGGACCCTTGCAATACGACAGATCTGAGTACGTCCGCATGCTTTATTATTGTTTGCTAATAGGTCCTTTAATTCCTGCTTATACGACCTGTGTAATTTTACAGGCCGGCGTACTACCACGGTCCTGTATACAGGGCCGGACAAAGGCATTTCTTTTAGGCAGCAATTTGTTTTATACAAAAACCACTATTTTGATTTTATTGATGGTTTTCTTTGGTAAAGCAAAATATTGTATTTAAATGTTTTAGAAAAGTTTAAAACTTTCTAATTACTGGATTCAGAAAAGTGCAAAAGTGTTCCATTTACGCGTTTTTTGAAATTTGTTAAATGCTTTATTTTGAAATGTTTAAAAAACATTTATTTGTATGTTTTTAAAAAGTCAAAAATATTCTTTTTACATATTTTTGAAAAGTGAAAATGTTTCATTCACATGTTTTTTGAAAATTCAGGCAGCTGCCTACGCTGGACCCACATTATCCGGCCCTGTGTATAACCACCTGTATGAGTAATTATTATGTTGATAAACCTAATAGAAAATACAGTAGATTGCTGAATAACCTTTCAGAATTAAATAGTTTACAGCGGAGAAAATCTTAAATTGTGAGTGAAATTCTACACTGAGCAAGCGTGAAAATATATTGTGTACATTTATAGATATACGCTAAGCCAATATTATTATTAGGTCGTAAAAAATTCGTAATGCGCATACAAGAATGAAGGATTCAAATTGTGCTTTCTTGCATATTTTCCACATATTCACAAGTTCCTGTTTGCAAAAGTAATGCAAGACTTTATAGCAAGAAACAGACACACTTTTTGTAACTTTCATAGGCTTTCTCGAACGTGGAGCTTATTTACACTCCCATGAAAATTGAAGTAGATATACTAATAGCCAGTATATTTATATTTTATAGAATTACATATATATTATGTACAGGTACTTTCTTTCTACTTTTGCAAACACATTTCTGCAATTATCTGGTGTAGATTCCCCGCATAGCAGTTAGCAAAACCACTACAATAATAAAGTTGAGTAATGTGGTAAATAATTCTCTAAAAAGATAAGAAGCTTTTCTGACGTCCTCACCCCCACACGTGACACGTTCTCCTTTTTGAATGCGCTGTTGCACTTAATTAGTTACACTGTGTGTTTTTACTATGTCTCAATGAAAGAGGGCCACCCACGTTTTCAAGTCTAACTCCTCCCATTCGAGGTAATTTGGACAAAGTAATATTTTTGGATAACACCTACCTTGTAGTTATACCGTATTTCCTTGAAATTTGAAGTAGCCCTATTTCATTGAGACAGTGTTTATTTTATTATTTTAGTTTAGTTTTAATTTTGAGACACGAGTAAGAATAACTCAACTAAACAAAAAAACTTATGAAAATCAGCATATGAATTTAGAAATCAATTTGTCGTAAAGTTTCGTTTTTTTTTCGATTGGATTTTAGCCCGTGTGTATGCTCCCAAGTAAAGTACTACCTAGGTAGGTAATCTTGCATCCCTATTCCGTATATTACACAAAAAACATAATAAATCAATCCCCCTCCTCTGTCCGTGGTTTAGATTGCGCACAAATGGATAGCACATTTAAAAAATTTCTGTAGTCTCCGAGTCAAAGTTGGTAAGCACGTACCTTTCTGAATAGCACGTGTGGCGTCATATGCATGTGTTTTCAATCACATTAGTATTCCCACTATCAACGATTCAAAGATGACCGTGTCAGGGTTATATACTGATACGGTTACAATAATGTACTGGAATTAATTTCTAAAATAATTTGGATTTTTAAAAGTATACTAAAATTGAAAGTGAACTCACAAGTTTCTGAAAACCTAGGATCTGTATATAGTTATAACTTTTCAAAGCAAAAATAATACCACCTGTGATTTTATTTTTCAGTGACACAAACATCTAAATTTGCATATTACCGACTCATACTGTATTTATTTACATGTTATTTATTGGATTTTGTGTTTGCTATATACGTATGTGTTCTTCTATGAAAAGTCTTAAGTTATACCATATTTTTATTCGGTATAAATCTCCAACTCTGCTGGTTACTGGTTTCGCTGGAGCTATATAGAACTCGAGAAGAAAAAATAAAAAATAAAACTTGCAGTCATTCATTGCAGTAGTCGGGTCTGTTTCTCTCCTGTTTTAGTATCTGTAGTTGAGTCAGATTGAGAGACTGTGAGACCAAGTATACATAGCTAATTGAATTCTTACTTTAAAATAAATACAACAGGAGTTGGTCAGTTAATAAAGGAAAGAGAAGAAGAAGTAACAAAAAAACCCTTCGACGTAGAAACATTTTTGAGAAAAACCACTATTTGTTACAAAAAGTTTTTGGAGTAGTGATTACGTAAATAGTTTTCGATCAGAAGCAGCGAATATAATTTAAGCATGATTTGCAAAAATCTTGTAGTCTGACCTCGACACAAACAACGCTTGATTAAATATCAATCTGAAATCTAAAATAATTTATAACAGAAAATTATTGTCAAAAATTAATGCATACAATCCTGAGTTCTTATAGTGTATAAATATAAAATTAAAATATATAAGTATATAGAGCTCAAAATAATTCAAATTTTCTTTAAAGGAACACTCGCTCATTTTGGTTATGCTATTTTGATACTGTGAGAAAAATGTTTTCTATATGATTTGGGAGGAAAATGTCCCGGGGGGAGAGGGGAAATGCCCTAGAGGGAAAGTGCCCGTGTGGAAAATCAAAGACGAGCGATCCTTTGGATCGCTTTGGAAAATGTGCTACGACCTACGACCCGAATTAACTGGCGAAATGAACCAATGATCGTGTAACATTTACATACATATGAGGGCACTCGACTTCACTAAACGAATAACTTTCATTACTCAGGAACATAGTAGGTACACTATGTTATTAGTTCTGTAAATTCATTTCATTAGTGTGTTTTCTTCATCCACAACTTTGCTAATAATAACTCCTACTTTTTTCTTATGTGGAATTTGGATTTTAATCACTTAAATAGTTGTTTTGGCAAAGCGGGATAGGCCCATTGAAAGATTTTTGGCAAAAGGGGAGTTCATCTACAACATGCATTTCTGAATTAAATTTAAATTTTCTGGTTTTTCAGTGTTTTCGTAATTTGTAGAAGGCAATTCACGGGCGCGAATTTTTTATGCAAGAAAAGTTTTAAAAAGTTTGGTTTTACTCAAAACTATTAAAATTTTATCTCAAAGACTTTTTAATCCATGTTAAGTTATTGATGTTTTGGCAGATCAGGATAAGGCCACAAATTAAAATGTTTGAAAAGTTTCTATAAAACTCCGCGGAAGCGAGTCTAGATAAATGAAACTTACTTTTATAACGTTTCGTCAGTTGAATTACCTGTAGAAAAAAATTGCGTTCAAAAAAATAATTGCGTTTCTTTTTTATTTTATTTTTTCGAAAGTGTTCAAAAAGGCTAACGTGCTGTTATAGAAGCGAGTTTCATGACGCAACAAATGGATCTTTTTAAATAACAATGTCAAGGCTCTTAAATTTACAAGACTTATTTTGAAAGTCTTGATTTAGTCTTGATCTCAAAACTCTTGAAATTTTCGTACTTCCAGAAGTTGAAATAAAGACGGAAAAAAATAATTTTGTGTGCTTACATTAGAATTTTGCATTTTTTAAGCTTACAATCAGAAAAAGTCAAGTTTTTGGTTGAGTTTTATACGTTATTTTTAAAGCGAATAAAAATGTAATTAAATTCCCATTTAAAAGTGAAGTCAGCTAATACATTATTGAATTGTAGCGCTATTAACTCTGAGTTTTTGCTGATGGGAATTCGACTGGAAAACTTGAACAAATCTTAAAGGCACAGTGTACTATATTGTATGAAGTGTTTGAAAATGAAAATCTAAATTGAAATGGAAATCATGTCTGTCTAATACCCGTCTATCTGTAACAAACTATCGGTCATTGTCAATTCTGTTTGTTTTCAGCTCGTCTCCCAAAGTTTCTATGATTCCAGCATCGCTGATCTTGGTACATCTTCCCATTTGCATATATCGCCTATATGGTGCCTATTTAGATAGGGCATATCAGTATTGTCTCTGTAGCATTTAAGTCTATATTGCCTATAATTTCTCATAATTATATTTTAATTTCTTAAAACATGGTTTTACCTGCAAAAGACTATATCAGCATAACCTAGGAAGATATTCAGAGTGAGAAGTGAGCGATCAGAGATGAGACTTAAGCAAAGTTACACTGTGCAGAGATTAGACCAGAAAGAAATACAGATAATTTAATGAGTCAACACATGCTGTACGTTTTACGAATGGAAATTGAATGCAATATGCCACATTTACATAGTGTGTATCTCTTATGTACGAATACTAATGAACTAATGACAGTGTGTACGTAATATTGTATGTGAAGAATCAAAATTACATATATTTTTTTATTTATTTTCTTAGAGACAGACACAAAATAGGTCCAGAGAGAAGAGTAATGGAAATTAGCCTAGAAATTATTTATAAATAACAAATATTATTGTTGATATCATATTACTAATCAATTATGTTTACATTTAAAATTGCCACAGTGACAGAATAAGTCGAATGTTTAGTTAAGTTGTAAGTAGGGATCAGTTAGCGTGCATGAGGTGTGTAATGTATTAATGATTGAATTTTCTGAGATCGAGATTCTGTTTAAGAGAGAAGCTCTTGCAGATTTGCACACTTCGAGGAGTTTTCT
>JAQFZE010005828.1:0-10000 GCA_034695245.1 Dicyrtomina saundersi
TTTTGTAGATAGTGGATATTGTTTTTAGCTACAAATGGATATGGGTCATTTTGGTTCTTCACAGACGATATGACTAATATGTACTAAATAATATGCAAGTTCCGAGAAAAGGATGAAAATGAAATAATGAAGTTCAAGGTTTGCCGTTATATCATGTCTATTTTACACATACACCGTAAACCTTCAAAATAACTCCCGGGGGGAGTTTACGTCAAACTTTGCTTTAGACCCGAGAGTTATTACAAACCTGATTATAAAACAAAATCTTCTCCATTTGATTCAATGCTAAGGAGTCAGGGAGTTATTATAGACCTCCGGGAGTTATTATAGGGATCCGCGAGTTATCGAAGCTTTACGGGACCGAGGACCTACTCTGCTACGCTAGGTGCATATTAAATTTGTACCAACACACTATACGAACTACGTACGTCTAATAAGTTCTAGGAATAACTGATGAATATAATGTATGAAGCAAAATGATTTTCTCACAGCAACCAAAAGTGTATAATGGAAATACATTTTTTCAAATTCAAAAAATACACTCTGTCAAGCTGTCACTCGAAGAAAAATTTATGAACCTCGTCGTTGGTTGTCGTCCGTCGTTCTTCGTTCTGAGACGTGAAACAAACAAACTTAAAACGAAAAAACTGTCTCTAAAGTCTGGAAAACAAGTTTACAGTCGAAAACACTTATATTCTACTATACTATGGCTAAGAGTAGAGTTTGGAATTGCATTCATACAAAAAATAGGAGCACGCCTCAACGTAAAAAGGTAGGTACATACCAACGTATTATATTTAATATGTACTTTCAAGCATAAGTGTTGCCTCATTACTATTGGCTTGGCCGTTGTGAGTACGAATAAAATGAGCATACTGACTGACTAACTGCGTACTGACACCGATACAGAGGGTTAATACAATTTTTTAAAGGCTGGAGTTCGGTTTGGACGCTATGCTCCGCCTGTTAAATTGGTAGTGTTGAAGTAGCAAGAAATACCAGTACATTATGTAGGTACAAAATATTTTAAATTTATACGACAATACAAGTTAAATCTTATGATTAAAACCTTACATATAATTTTTTAAGGTGAATATTTTCATTGTTGTAATGGATTGGAAATTGGGGCATCAATACACATAAAAGTGATAAAAGTCGAAACTAGTCGGAAGTATTATAATTTTTGTGTGAAAATCGTTTTTGTAATCATAATATTTTAATCGTAATAAATTGTAATTTATACACTGTGAATTCGTGGTCGAGACCGCCATCATAAAAAGATAAATCAATTCAGAAGTTTTAATAGGTTTCCTGGCACAATTAAAATGTGTGCAAAGTCATAAATTTGGCTGATTAGCAATTTGGAAGTCAAATAAAGAATTTAAGCGGAGTTTGCTTCTTCGATTTCACTCATTAGTTCAAAGTGTGCCTCACCCATTAGCAGGCCACAGAGCCATTTATTTTTATCTTCGGTTCTGTACATAGATACCCACAGATTGGAGGTAGAGTAGAAAGTACAACGAAGGTGGAAGTACCACTACAGTACAATAATGGTCTATCAGTCGCCATCTCCAGCGTCCGAGATTCCAGGAGTCACAGTCAAAATGCAGACACATTTGTGTGAGGTGCATTGACAGATAGCAGATGTGGAGGGTGGAGAGGGAGCTGTGATCTAATTACGTCATAAGCAATGTACTTCTATACTTTATTTACATATGTCTTTTATATGTATACACGTGCTACCAGTACTACTCAGACCAGTACGAGTTGCCACATGTTAAACGAGCCGAAACCACAAGGAAAGAAAAATTGCAATATTCATCCAGGCATAACTGACAGCATACATTGACATTGCTACCACTACTACTACTACTACTAATATAGTACCATCAACAACAGGCTTAACATACAAAACTCCACGTTGGTAGTATGCATTATGTAAAGCTATACATAGTTTGTTCGCACTTACATTTGAACTTGGTAGCTATATAAAACTAAGGAAAAAGGTGAATATTGGAGACAGCATAAGGTATAGCAAAGTCAAAGTCAAGAACCGAAATTTGAATTTGAGCGTCATCAGTGCTATATAGCTGTACAGATTTAATTGTGTTATGAACTTCTTTATACTCTCCTTCTTGGTATAAGTATGTGAGCTGGATATATACGACTTGCATAACGCACAAAAATATAGTAGCATCCCATAATATTGTTATTATGTAACCCTTTATTTTATGTTTCTGCCCTGTCTTTGTTTTTCCCGTTGGTTTGGTACGTGGACTTGGTTATTATAGCTTTGCCAATGCGACATCAGACCGGTGATGTAGTCTGTAGTCGTTGCGTTGCTTAAAGTCGAAGTTGAAGTCGTAACTTATGGGACGAGAGTGAGTAAATTTTATTATCTTCACTTATCTTATCTTGGAGCTCATCTACTTTGATCTGCGCCTCTCTTAATACAGTATACCTAGTCCGTGTCTTCACGTACATATCATTTGTATTTGTATAGTACAGACAGTCTGCTTAAAAGAGCCTCGTCTCTGCTGCTGTTGCCAGCCTCGCAGTATTATACAAGATACAGCAGTGCTGCTCTGTAAATATAGGTTTTATTTACTACAGAATTTACAATTTGCATCCGAATCGTGGCCAAAAGTTATCTGTCCAATAAAACGAGTCTCTGCTTCCCAAAATAAATTTATTGTTGTATTTTTGTTTTAGATCCTCCTGATATATCACTGTACCAAGTTGCACAGCAGAATTTTGTGCATGACTTTGTAGCTTCTTTATATTAATTTAAATATTTGTCACAGACCTCCGAGGACATTATATTGAGGATGTAGGATGTATGATTGCAACGTGCCCAATGCATTGGGCACGTTGCAATCATACATCCAATGTCAACGTTGCGTGCGTAAATGGCAACGGTTAAAGTCAAAGATAATGATTTTTTAAAACAAATTTCAAATCAAATTTAAATTCCACATTATTGATATACTTGTAGTATATTAGGTGCAAGACTATTGCATGTTATAGTCTTATAGTTAGCTGCTACAGACATCAACATAATACTAAGCTATGCATGTATGTAAATACTGCATGTTTTGTTAAAGCTAAATATCTTGCTACAGATGTGTCAATTTCTTTAAAATATTTAAACTATGGCAATTACAGTGTATTTAAAACATAATGCTGGGGAAGAATGCAATTAATAACTGCTGGCTTTTGAAAATTGAAAAGTTACACATACTTTTATACTTTCCAGGATGCCTGGGTATTTTGAAAGCCTAAATTTCTTCAACTACCTATATTTTATATAAAATCATATCGTCTATGAAGAACCAAAATGACCCATATCCAATTTAAGCTAGAATCAAAATGAGCTATATGTCATATAAACAAAATGATAAACAGGCGTAAAATGTTAATTAATTCAGAGTTTTTCAAAAGTCTAAAAAGTTCTATTTGCATGTTTTTGAAAATTCCAAAATGTTTTATCTGCATGTTTTTAAAAAGTGCAAAATGTTCTATTTACACGTTTTTGAAAATTCCAAAATGTTCTATTTAAACGTTTTTGAAAATTCCAAAATGTTTTATCTGCATGTTTTTAAAAAGTGCAAAATGTTCTATTTACATGTTTTTAAAAAGTGCAAAATGTTCTATTTACACGTTTTTGAAAATTCCAAAATGTTTTATCTGCATGTTTTGAAAAATTGTAAAATTTTATATTTACACGTTTTTAAAAAGTGCAAAATGTTCTATTTACACGTTTTTGAAAAGTGCAAAATGTTTTATTTAAACGCTTTGAAGATCATGATAATTTAATATTTTTTGTAGATAGTCGATTTTGTTTTTAGCTAAAAATGGATATGGGTCATTTTGGTTCTTCATAGACGATATAAAGCATCACATGTTGTTTTAAGGTTGAGTATTTTACCGACAGTGAACTTGTTTGTATTGAAGGCACAAAGTGCATTAAACAAAACTATAAATTATTACTGTTTCAGGAAGCACAATACAATGCAAGTAAATTTTTCAAAAAATATATAATTGCAAATATTATAATGTAATGGAGCATACCGGATGTTTGGAAACAAGTATTGCATAGAATTCACATTCCCTCCGGTGGAGCTCCGGTGTAAAAGTTTTTAAAAAGTTATGAACATTTTAGCTAAAGAACAATAACATTCCAAATCCAATACTAAAAGAACAAATATAGTACATAGACTGAAACGTAATACTCATGCTATAGGGTGTGAATGTAGGTAGGTAGTAGTTTTTTATGAGAAATATATAGCCTTAAGTATGGAATATTCTATTAGCGGATTCTTATACAAAATTTATAACGACTTACAAACATATTTTCCCTTGCCTATCAACGTCATTCATTCGGAAAAAGGAAAACAACTGGCCAAGAAAAACAGAATACGGATCATGATCATCATCAACATGGAAAGATTTAGAGTCCAAGAGAAACACAGCTTACGGTCTGCTTACGCGCGCGGAGTTGAGAATCTAATTATTATTCATGGGTTCAGAAAAGGAAAAACACAAGAGAACATAGAACAGACGCAACAGAAACAGTTTCCATGCACCGTCAACCGTATAGGATTTGGATGGATAAACGTCTTTGGATTTGCATTGAGAGTAACACTCAGCCCAATTTAAATAAATACACCTGCTACCTTATAACTTATTCTTTTTCTCTGTATTTTGTATTAAAATAATATTTTATTAAAGTGAAACAAAAACTTGTATTACAAAGTGTAGTCCATAGTGCAAGACAATAGCTATGTAGTAAACATTTAAAGTAAAATCATGAATGAGGGAGTTATTCCGTATTCCACTGTACCATGTACAAGAAACAACGAAGGAAGATGTTATACAAACGATACTATTTGTAATATAGGGGTACAATGTTTTCAAAGAAGCTATCCTACTTAACCATTGTATGTCCTATAATATTCTCACATTTCACCCTATAAATGGTGTTTTAATATTAGTTTGTATTGTAGTACGGTTAAAATAAGTCTGAACATTTGTATTGACAGGGCCGGACGAAGGAATTACTTTTAGGTAGCAATTTGTTTCCATACAAAAACCACCTTTTTGATTTTATTGAAGATTTTCTTTGATAAACCAAAATTTTGTATTTACATTTTTTTTTAGAAAAGTCTAAAATGTTCTTTTTACTTGATTTAGAAAAATGCAAAACGTTCTATTTACATTTTTTGAGAACGGTGTTAAATATTTTATCTGCATGTTTTTGAAATGTACAAAAAAATTTATTTGGCATGTTTTTGAAATGTACAAAATATTCTTTTTGTATATTTTTGAAGATTGCAAATTGTTCAATTTACATGTTTTTTGAAAATTCAAGCAGCGGGGGCTGCCTGCGCTGGCCACATTATCTGGCCCTGTGTAATGAATTTCTTTGAAAACTGAAAACGTACTTATACCATTTTTAAAAGGTGTAATATTTAATTAATTTAAATTTGATATAATTTATTATTACAAAGTTGGCCGTCAAATGTGCTATAGTTTGCTACATCATGTTTTAAAAACTTATTTTTCAGTAGACACTTACCGTGTATGGATTTGGAATAAAGGCGTTTTAAAAGTAAGGACCTTAATTGTAGTATTGTAGGACAGATTGTATGTATCTGATGCTAAACCGACAGAATAAAATAGGTACCTAGGTACATTACTAAATAGTGCTGTTACTATCTAAGCAGTGCAGCGTAATAATTAATACAAATTTTAACTGTGAATCAAAGTTTTACTCATGTGATGCATAATACGTCCTTCGAGAATTATTCAAATATAAATTATGCAAAGTGTTCAATGATAAGTTTTGGAAGCTGGAAACTGCAAAACGAGCTAACTAGCTTACGCAAGTATGTTTGGAGGGTGAACTTCAAAATTTTCCCCTATTTGCGAAAAGTGATGAAAGCTACAATAATTTGTACATTTTATATTTCTTTACAAGCAACGTAATAATTATTATGGAAACTCCTCTTGTACCATAGAATTTCAATTTCCCAGAAAAACAAAACGCAACTAGAACTTTTATTGATTTTTTATGTGTTATATATTTGAAAGAGTGGCACTCTTTTAAGTAAGTACATAAGTGAATGTTTTATTCTTCTTGGTATTCACTGTATTGAGTAATCATATTCACACGTTAAAAGCATAAATTTTGTTAGTAACAATCTACATAACGATTTTGCTAAGAAATCAATGTTTTCCACTGGTTTGGTTTGAAGTTAACTACAGTGGAAATAATTCAAGTTGGAAATTAAAACTTGAAAGCCCAAATAAATTCTCAATAAAGTAGTTATGAGAAGTTCATGAGTAAATATAGGATTTCCCAAGAATCTTCCCCGTGTTATTGCACTCAAGGCTCATGTCAGCGTGGCACTATATGTAACTGTGAAGTATAATGAAGTATCCCGGAATCTTTGTATTTGACTTTTTAAGAGAGTTCAACTGGAAGACGAGATTTAATTTTAAGCTTTTTACGTAGAATTATGTGTAGCATCAGTCTCGAATTGTTTTATACATATCTTAATTTTTTCATAGTTATCATCCTAAGACACTGTTTTTAACAAGTATTTAATAGTATTCCCTATTCTCTGTAAACCAATTTATGTACGTCGATTGACTGTCTTAAAAATTACTATAAATTTTTGGATAAAGTTCCAATTTGTATATGTACAGTATTTATACGCATAAGCAATACGATAGCAGAATTCGGGAGGTCTTGGCATTACATAAAAACCCCTAATTCAAATGCCGGCAATGCAGCCAATTTTTTTTAAATTGTTGTAATTATTTGTCAATTGCGACGGCT
Source organism: Dicyrtomina saundersi (assembly GCA_034695245.1). Lineage (NCBI taxonomy): Eukaryota > Metazoa > Arthropoda > Collembola > Symphypleona > Dicyrtomidae > Dicyrtomina > Dicyrtomina saundersi. The sequence goes on from JAQFZE010005828.1 coordinate 6,845, forward strand.
GTACAAACATTAATTCAAAATGAATAAAGTCTACACGTCCTCATACATATATCATAAGCAATTGCTGATAGACATCTTGATTTTGCAATTTTTCCCATTTGTACTTCCCGATCCTTGATTTATGCAATGTAAAAGCAAGCGACATGCAAAGGATTTCCATTTAATTTCCGTTTCCGTTAAACAGGGAAATCCAATATAAATGTGAAACAGAAATTGACTGTTTCCTCGAGCATCTGAGGTTTTAGGCACCGCGTAGCACTCACTCAGTTTTGTATACTTTCCCCACATTTGGTTTTTAAATCTACATACATAAGCTACAACTTTTACTTATGTGTATATTACTGTATCTATACGACAAAATACCAAGAATGAATATAAACTCATGCTATGCAAATAATTTGGAAATACTCAGGGCCGGATCTAGCTATTTTTTCGGGGATGGACAAAACTATTCCTTGGTTTAGCTGCTCCTATGTTAGCCTATAGGTATATATCAAAAAAATATTCTGGGTTGCTTATGCAACCTCACCCCCTGGATCCGAGCCTGGAAATACTGATATCATATTCCAACTCATGCACTGCTGTTTGAACCTTTAATTATTCATGATTCCTTTGCTGGCTTGGTCTGAGCGATATCAAATACACACATAATAATTATTCAATGCCATGCAATGTAATCTAGTTGATGAAGAAATAACAGAAGGCAAAACACAACTTTTCTGAGAAAATGGTTTTCTATATTGGTATTTATTGAATAATAAAAAAATTGAGCGGTCGGAAATTTATTTTTTACAAAGAATTACTGAAAATTTGTAAATGCAAATAAATCGAAAAATAAGATCGTTGATTTGGTCCTGTGCATAAGTGATTTATAATGAAAGGTGTATTGACTTGACGTTGTGTGGCTTTTCAATTTGGCTTATAAAAACAGGCAAATTGAACATTTTACAATCTGGAAATAATCAAAATTAGAAAAATTTGTACATTTGAAAAATATTTAATTACAACATTTTGTACCATTTGAAAAGGTATTATTAGACAGTTTTATACGTTGTGAAACATACAATTCGAGCATTTTATCATACCTCAAAAATCTAGCATTGCAAAATTTGATACACTTCTAAAATTTGTAATTATTAAATGTTTTACGTGTTACAATATTGTCCAAAATGTACAGGTTTCTTCGTATTGCTTTCTGACGCATAACATTTTAAGTATCTGTCAAAATTACCACATCAGAGAAAATTCACTTTAAATAATAGTATGCACTATACACTATACAATATTCATACCTATTACGGTTACCACTTACCCATATTTCCCAGTTTCAATTTCAAACATGTATTGTATCCTCTTACAAACTAAAGTGTCTTACTGCTAGCATCATTTAATTCAAAATTCTCAGTAGATTTGATTTTCCTCAGGTTTTCTTCTTCAATAATCCACGCGTTCTTGCCTCACTAACTTTTCCCCACCACTAACACGTACTGAGTGATGTTTCTCAGAAAAAAGATTCCATGCCAATATTTATAAGTGTATAAATGTGCTATCTGTGGTTGTGTTCAAAGTTTATAGTGTTAGGCTTAAAGACTAAAATTCTGTAAAATTACTTTTTCTCTTACGTATTTTAAATAAACATTTATACCACATAAAAACTATGTAGGTAGGTACCATTGTTTGGACTTTCACATCAGGGAAACAATGTTTTAACTGGACCGCTAACAATTTTAGACAAAAATCTATTACATAATACTATATGTAAGATAGCCCAATTTGACACTGAATTAATCATGCTGGTACCGGCACTGGTACTGGTGGTAAAGTTAATTAATAATTTAGAAGAGGTATACAAATGTACGTACCTAGGTCCATTTGAATTTGAATTTAATTTACATTAGCTTTGCGTGCTGTAATCATGTATAATGCGCCCAAAACGTTTCCAGTTGGTTTCAAATAATGCAGATTCTGTGAGAAGTCCAGATGGCGAAAACAAAGTCGTTGTCGACTTTAAAATAATATAAATAAAACAGACGCTGTTGAAACAATGAATTTTCTCTTTCCATGCCTGTATAGTCATGTAACCATCCCGCGACGGAAACAAAACGCTGGACCAAGCCAGTCCACCAGACCAATAGAGCATTGATGAGATAAGACGAGGGCGAGGACGAGGACGAGATGAGGGCGGCGGTGTGTTAGGTTGCTGTTATCTGTGTAGGAAATCCTCACTTGTTCACTCTTCTGTTCAGTCCCGTCATTTCGTCGTACAGTCTTTCAACAAGGGAAGTGAGTAATTGAAGCAAACCATACTATAATGTAATTATCCGGACGAGGAAAACTACTCAAACACGAAAAACTTAATTTCTACTCTCTCTCTCTCTCATTTGTTTTTCCCAGAAGTTCTAACGGAATTTACGGCTCAAGTCCTCGTATTTTGACAACAGCTAAAAGCTTGAGGACATATTTATATATCATTTGAAATATGTACAGTTACAGTATCGTTATATCGTCTATGAAGAACCAAAATGGCCCATTTCCCATTTCATATTTTCCAATTTATGCTAGAATTAAAATGTACTATGTCAAAAAATACAGTGAATAAGATACATGCTTTCAATGCTAATCACGAGTTTCTAAAATGAGCAAATTTTTCTATTTATATGTTTTTAAAAAGGTCAAAATGTTCTATTTGCATGTTTTTAAAAAGGTCAAAATGTTCTATTTACATGTTTTTAAAAAGGTCAAAATGTTCTATTTGCATGTTTTTAAAAAGGTCAAAATGTTCTATTTGCATGTTTTTAAAAAGGTCAAAATGTTCTATTTACATGTTTTTAAAAAGGTCAAAATGTTTTATTTACATGTTTTTAAAAAGGTCAAAATGTTTTATTTACATGTTTTTAAAAACGTCAAAATGTTCTATTTACATGTTTTTAAAAGTGTAAAATGTCCTATTTACACATTTTTGAAAAAGTAAAAATGTTCTAATTACTTGTTTTTTGAAAAATGCACAAGGTTCTATTTACATGCTTTGATTTGATGAACATGTTATTTTAATTTTTTTCTGTAGATAGTGCATTTTTTTATACTAAAAATGGATATGGGTCATTTTGGTTCTTCACAGACAATATCTATGTATGTACAGTCTTTCTACTTTCTACA
>JAQFZE010005829.1:0-10000 GCA_034695245.1 Dicyrtomina saundersi
AAGCAAGGATAGGGACTTTGACCATAAGTCTTGGAGCAGCATAGTCAGTTTTGGCGTTTTGAACATTCAAATCTATCTGGTGCTACAATACATGCCCAAGTTCGTAATTACTAATAAAAAACTCAACGATTTTAGCTGATTTATCTTGAAGGGTATATAAACTAGACACAAGCATTCTACTGAAAGATTTTAAAATATTAGTAGTGTTAGACTAAATTCCACCTTCTTTTAATTATGCAATTATTCTACTTGAAACATACCTGTGGGTATGAGCGGTAAATGTTTGGTAGTAAAACTAACAGCATTAAAAGTATTACAAAAGTAATTCCTGTTTATAAAACGTGAATGATTTTCTTCAATTTTGTAATCGGTGAACATGTTAACTGAACTTCTTGGCACTAGAAAGTAGTAGAAAAATTAAAAAAAAGTAGTAAAAAATCCCTACCAAGCCTAAATTCCTATTTGGTTCATGGCTCATAATATAGAAAGAGGTCATTGAAAGCTTAGGCAGCCGGCTTTGGCTTTTAAAACTAAACGTTTTTTGTAATTTGTAAATATGCATTGCCATATAAAGTTATAGTCTAGGATACTGCTATTTTTCGGCGGCAACTTGCATATCGTTATGTTCTTAGCACAAGGTTATCAGTTATCAAACCTCAAACTAGTGGTAATGTCAGTAGTACAGTTTGAGATGCTAAGCATACTTTTAATACTTAATACTATCCATGTCCAGACGAAACCACTTAGCAGCATAAAACTAAATTCTAGTAAATAGGCCCCTCCCAACATCATCAACTAATTTTTGTATTTATTATTGAAATCCAATAAGTCCCTTCTGGTTGGCTCGCTAGCCTTTTAAATTTTGTTTAAAGGGAGCAGCACTGCAATCGTAAGGGGACTAGGTAATTTGGGCGGGGCCAATTTTACTAAAATTTTTTTTTATGCTGCTCAGTAATTTTACCTGCCCATGTCCGGTATTACCTATTACTACTGTTAGATTCATTTGCAAGGATCTAACTACTTTTATAGTCTCAAGCAACATTACAAGCAGGATATTTTATTGTATTTAAAAAATAGAAAGTTAGGCTCAAATGGTAAATTTTACTTGGTAATTTTAATGCTATGAGGTGATGACAAATATTTTTTAAACAATTAAATAAACAAATACGTTATCTAATTAGCTAGATTTGATTTAAACATTGAAAATTCTATACAGGTAGTATTTATTACACACAGTAATAAAAAACGACCTAAATTAATATTTTGAATCTATAAATGTTGCATTGCAAATTAATTTGATTACCTGTGGAGATCAGCGCATATATTTTATATTACAAAAATGGTAGTGCAAAATTATACAGACTGGAATAGCTGAAGGTAAATAATGTCATCGCAACTATGAAAAACAAAACTAAAGCAGAAATAATTTTTTTACGACATAATATTCGATAATGCAATGTTACCGTTTACTTTCACAGTGAGCATAATATTGTCATATTCTAAAGTTGTGATGTACAAGTAATACAAAATAATGTCACGCTATAAGTAAAAATCTAGTCTTCATGTAAAGTACAAACTCAATAATAATTAAAGTCAATTTTCTGGTAATCATAAAAATGCTTCCAATATTTGGTAAGCTTAGCTGCCACTGGAAATAAAATTATGTTGCATTCAAAAGATTACCATGCAATTAGAAAAATTTCTTGGAGCTTAATGCCGGTCATTGCGAAAGAGGTTAACACAAAAATATTTATTACAACCAGCATTGAATTTAATTGTAGAAATCAAATCAATGCACATTCTTTTATTCCTGTTTACTACATATATAATGTTTACTGACTCAGTTGATGCATAAATAGGCACAAACCAAAAATGTTATCAGGCCGAAACCACATAAAAATGTAAACAAAGGCTATTAATATTCCTATAGGTAAATTTTGCAAATTGTTTTTAAACACGTTATTAACTCAACTTTACGCCTAAATTACTTCCCACTGACAACCTGTTGTCACAGTTGTTTCATTAGTCGACATTAACAATACATTTACTACCATCGATAAGCATAATTGTATTTTTATAGTTGCTTCTTGTCGTTTAAGACCCAACCAAGTATGAACTACTTTATTTTGACAAGCCGCTTGTTGTTACTAAATATTGACCCACCCACAAGTATAACTTTGTTTGTGAACAATCTTGTGTTTTCACTCAATTTGATTATTTGTTTTTGTGTAACGTCATTTATGATCAGCCCATACTCACTCTTGTGTTTATCTTCTATTGCAGATATTTTTGAGCTCAGTTGCTGATTTACAACGCCAACGCATACGCCCAACCATATCTAAATTGAATATTAAAAAAAAGTTTTGTAATAATTAATTTGTTATCAGTTAATAACAGTGAATTACTAGGCGTACTGTAAGGTATGTACGGAAACAGTATCTGGAGGTTTTTTTGTTTTACAAATACTTGTGCAAAAGCAGTTTATCTTATCATTACTAACAAGCTGTAAAATTTACATGTACGCAGATTAATGACTTGTCGTTGAACAAGTGTGTGATGCAAACTGTGCTAGTATTTATGAATTTTGAATTTTTAACTTACATCCCCTATTTCCAAACCTGCATGCATATTGTAACCTGTGGATGTAGCCAGAATACTGATAATAATAATAGTAATCAATGATATAGTAATGTTTGTCAAAATTAAATTGGTTTGTCACTTGCTCATTCAATAAGGCATAAAACAATGTAATATTTATCTATATAAAAGAGTGTCAAAGTTAAAGTTTGTACCACGAAACTATAAAATTTGGTTTTTCATCACTTTACGCCACCTAGTTTATTTCTGAGTAGCCAGTTATATTTGTTGTTCTGGTGAACATAACTGGCTTTTATAGTTTTTATATTGTATTATTATATGCCCATTTATTGATTACAAAATTGTTTTTACGCTACACATATACAAAATGAATTAGAAAAAAGAAAAACCTAAACAAAACCAAATTAGTTATTTATTGTGATTTTAGCTGCCCTTTACATGCTTTTTATTTAATAAAATAGCATCAAATAAAATGAAAAACTTAAGTCTTCATTCATTTAAATGCACTCACGCTTAGTAAATAAGCCACATAAATCATCGTAATAAATCATTAAAATTTCTAAACATTTTTTATTCAGTGGTTTATCCACGTTATCTGTTATTTCAGTGTGGTTCCTATTTGTCACCAATACTACACCTTTGCTCATACTTGCACTTAAAAACGATTGATACACACAACCAAAAATGAAATCAGAAAGGCATAGATTCCAAACACAAATGCACATGACAGGAAAACTCACAAAAAATAGGTACAATATTGCTAATTATGTCTAACGCCACCTAAAATTGTTTATATGTTTTTCCTGTCCAATTCAAGTCCAGATCGATGTTGCTTGTTGGATGAGTTCATGCCATAGATTGCTTAGATTATAATTAATTCTCTGCAAAAAACAAATCATTTAAATACCCTCATTTGGCTCTGCATATCAAATTATTCTATTCTGCAGAATAAAATAATATGTCCATTGACTGAAGAATGATTTCCTAAGGAAGCCTTTAATTAGCACTCAATTTTTAATCGATCATAAAAGAACAGCAATGCAACTTTTATTTTTATTTGCATATTTTAACTTTAATATGCATATGCGCATAAGTCTTTCAGCGGTAAATAAATATTACTAAACTACCAATCAATTCGAATAAAATTATTGGTACAATAAGTTCACTGCTAAAATTTAACGCATACGTTTTATGAACTTTTTTATATAAACTTAATAATAATTCCAAAATAGTCCATGACCAAATAGAGTAAACAATACTAAAAACATAATGAAATTGGGGAGATCATTTAACAAAGTAATTAAAAAAAATGCGATTGAAACAAGCTTCAACACTAGCTAGGAGAATGAGTAGTGTAAATTAATGAAAAATTAAGAAAGGTTTCGGATCGTTGTTACAATGTGCTCAACATAGTGATGATGTTTTCTCACTTGCAAATTAAGTGCGTTGTTAAAATTACTATGAATATAATAAATTCAATAAAAACATCAAAAAAAATATTTGCTGGCAATACATTCAGTTATTTTTTTTCTGAATGATGCAATTAATTTTGTGGCAAAATCGCAAAATAAGACAGAAATTTTTCTAAAGGAGCGCTGAGTCATTCAGTAGTGCTGAGTGGTCTGGGAGAAAAGACAGGTTGCTCCTTTCCTATCGTACCTGACTGGTGTCTGTATATAATGTTTACAAAATCTAATGCTAGATATCTAGTGAGGGATGAACGGAATAACTATGCGTGATCACTAGAAGTAATTTAAAGTTTCATTAAACGTAGAGGTTTTAACACTTACGCTGTAAAACCAGGACGCGTAAATTTGAATAGGCTATCGTAACAATATTCTGCGATGCAATTTAAACAAATAATATCGTTTCTTGAGAACAGTGAAAATCTTTGGATGCTGACTTTTTTTAATTTGTAAGAAAGCATACAGAATTATGTAAACTGTAAACACTTGAAATAAACTAATAAAGCTTTGACGCTGCCTAAAATAATTTTTGTAACTATAGGTATACTCCCACATAAAGATATATTCTCTAGTTGGGCCTGTACGCTAATCAGGATTGCACAATTAAACGATATTAACATGGGATGATGTATTCATTTTTGAATTTCAAAATATTTACCATTCCCATCATCTCTATTAGATTTTAAGTACAAGAATGTTACGTTCTTTCAGTCCGAAAATACGTTACATGCTATTATGTTGTTATTTCCATGGGTGAATTTAAATGTGTCCTTCCCGTTTTGTTTTATTAAGTTTGTTTATTACTTCGGGATATTCTATCAGTAAAATATGTTTGTCCCAGGTTAATGCTTCCAGGAAGTATTTGCACAGTAATAAATGTATTTATTATGTAGGCTGGACAGAACCAATCTTTGATAAGCAAAGTATGTTGCAGTTCCATATTGTTTTCTATTATCAGGTGTAGCTTAGTTTAACAATTTTACGTTAATAAAGTTGACAGCAGACTTTTATCTTTATTTCATACATTGTGAAAGAAGCTAATTGGTAATTAGCTTCCAATCTGACCACCGTAGTATGATTATGAAATAAAGTGAGTAGTTTTCAGGTTCGTGTAAATATTGGCGACCGGTTTCAATTTTAATTTCGATTTTCGTCAGGCCGTTAGATCCATGAGATAACAGTGCAAATGGGATAAAAAATTGTCTGTGTTGTTAAAAAACTTTGAACTATTTTTATTTGATTTTCTAATATTTATAAAGCTACAATTGTTGAAGCGAAAAGAAAAAATTTATTCCAAAAACGTCCTAAGTATCCATTATGTTAAACGTGAAGTTTTCGCATTTATGCTGTAAAACAAGGAAGCATAGAATTAAATAGCTTTCTTAACCAACACCTTAAAAAATAATTAAGGCAAATAATCGTTTTAGGTTAGTACATACTATTAACGATCATTGCAAGTTGACTTTTCTTAATTTGTAGGAAAACTAACAGAATTAATTAAACTCAAAAGATTAAAATTTAAAAAAAAACTCTGACGCCATTTATACAAATTCTTACAAGTAACACATATCGTAGAATGGCGTTTTAAGCATGTAAACATTGGTTGGTATTGAAATTGTAAAGTAAACTTCACTAAAGTTAATACTTTCAGGGAGTTGTTGCAGAGTAAAAAAATAACTGTAGTTATGTAATCTGGACTAGGATATAACCAATACTAAGTTGATACGCTACAATTTTTTACCCTTTTTATTACCAAAATTAGCTTATTTCAAAATTTCTATTTTAATAAGGTTGACAGTTGCCTTTCAAATTTATTTATACAATGCATATGGTAACTCATATAAACATTCAATAATTACCAATCAACGAGAGGATAAAATTAGATGCATTAAAATAACTGGAAATGATAGCATCCTTGCCACCAGTTATATCTTTCATTTATTATCTTGTTTTTATAACCTTTACTCCATTTTTAAAAGTATTCACATAAGAGCTATACCGGCAGCAGGTTTTGCTTGTAAAAAATTTAAAGCCAAAAAAGAAAGAAACTAACAATAATATTTCAAATAATTAGGTTTCTATTTTTTAATTCAAGAAGTTACGTTTTTTGTGATAACGCACATATGTAGCTCTTTCTAAACGAGCAAGACTTTTCACCAACCCTGTCCCTAGTAGGTACCTCGTACCTTTTCGTTCAGAGTTCAGCTACGCGCTACGCTACGCGTCCTCCAACCTGAAAAATCTTGAACTCTCTTATAAAAATAATTTTATGTTTTATTAAACTGCTGACACATTTTTATGTGATTGACGATTTTACTGTTGACACAGACGGCCTAGAAACGCAAGCAACATGCAACCTTAGAACCTATATTCATTACTATTCTAATTTTGAGTGCTCGCTTTGGAAGAATTGAATACCCAAGTTTCTAAAAACTTATCAAAAAGAAAAAATGCTGCCAGCTGATTTATCTGGAAGTGTGTGAACATTCGAAACCAATATTCTACTAAACTATTTACATATATTATCAGTGCTAGATTTAACGCCAACTTGGTTTTATTTGGATGATATTTCAACCTTTTTATTAATGAAGGTACATGGCTGTCAAACATGAGCGAAGCTAAATTAATAGCGTAACCTAGATAGTGATTCAAAAGTAATTAATGAAATCCATAAAACATAAATGAAATACTTCCTTTTTCTAATTGATGGACATTCTGACTTATCCTCTTCACACCGGTTCGTAGCTTAATTTTTTTTTAAATTTCAGAATTAGTAATAATCATTGGATGGTACTTTTGTGCTTCAGTGGTAAATGCTCATGCTAAAATTCATCAGAGGCGGCCGTATGTTTTAAAGAAATAATTATTTCCAGAATTGCGGATCACGTCATTCCTGCAGAAAATGTAAAGGCTTTGTCAGTGGAAGTTATGAGCAGAATGTGATAGGCAATGTGTCAAGTTAGAAGCGTCTTTAATACAAAAATGAAAATTTATTTTAAATTAATATAAAACTATTATTAATTTCAAATATTTCAAACACTATTTCTACTATCGACATGGGTTTGTGTTAAATTAATTTGCAGTTAGCAAAATTTTTCCAAAAGATTAAAGACCGATTAGCCACGTTAATGAATAAATTTCCACTGGGTCTTTCCAAGAATTTGAAAACAACTCTAGCGCTTTTGAAAATGTATCGAAGTTTTGAAATTGGAATATTAAAATTGATTTATTGCTTAATTAAAGTGCGGGAAAAATTATTACAGAAGGATTTGAAAACTTTGAGATTTGCAGTTTGACGCCGTGCAGGGTATTTGTTTAATTTGAGCTAAGTTACGACGAATGATTTTCCTAATTCGTAGTCAAGTAGTCATAGAAAATGTGAAGCATGTAATCTAACGCAGCCGGTGTAAAACATTCTACATGATTGTTTTGTGGTGTTTCAGTTACTTAAATTGGTAAAGAACTAACTTGTTATTACAGTGTCAAAATAGGATTAATAATCATTTAATAATTTAAAGTGTCTTATTAAAACTCAGGGGTAAAATATAAAACTCTCAACTCGCACACATCTTTCTATTCTAAGCACACAGTTATCAAGGTTCAAGTGGAGAATTTTTCTTTTTAATGTTTATGCCATGACGAATATTTAAAAAACAATTTCTATAAAAGTAACAGCATCGTTCAGTTATTGTTAGACCGCTGAACAGCAATTCATAAGAATAGCCAGCTACATCAGAACATTAATAAAGCTTGCTTAGCATATTGTCTTGCAAAACTTACGCAGCCTGCATTAGCATACATAATAAAGTTCAAGTTTTGTCTTAAAAAGCTACTATTTTGCTATAATCTATTTTAGCCTTATTAAAAATCTGACTGCGACCTTATTTTTCGAAAAAAAAATTAATAAAACACGCAATTTGTTCAGCTAGATTTAATTTCAGCATTGAAAATTTTATGCGAGCAATATATTGTATTATACACAGTAATAATAAACGATTTGGCCAAGGCTTATTTAAAATTTAAAATTTATAAAATGCTGCATTTTGAATAAATTTAACTACCTGTGGAGATCAGTGCAATTTTTTTTAGATTACAAAATCGTACTGCAAAATTAGAAACATACGTTAACAATGACAAATAAATTCAAGAATTATTGAAGGTAACCAATCTAATCACAAAAATAAAAATAACAAAACTAAAGTAAAAATGATTCTGTTACGTTTTAATATTCGAAATGCAAGGTCTCTGTTTACATTTACAGCAATCCTAATAGTTTCATATTGTGCAAATAATTGTGATAAATAGGTTATACATGATACGTGTTAAGTAAAACATCTACTCTGCACGTAAAGTACAAACACAAAAATTGTGTGTTTTATATTGATCATAAAAATGATCTAAATACTTGGTAAGCTTTGACGCTACTGGAAATAAAATTATGTTGCATTAAAACGAGAAACATAGAGTTCGCTATAAGTTTTGGAGCTTAATGCCAAAGTTGTTGCGTAAGTGCCATACATATAGAATGCATACTACAAGCAGCAGTAAATATTATTGTAGAAACCAAGTCAATACACATTCTAACATTCTTGTAGACTACATATTATATATATAATTTATAGTCTTGGGATAAAAAGGTTCAGCCCCTGTAGCTGGATCGTACTCTTATTATTTATCAGCCTACAATGTCTAAGGTTAGATATCAAATTCCGGAGAAACGGAATAACTATTCGTGATCACTAGAAACTAGAAGTGACTTGATTGATATTTGTTTGCTTCATTAATCATTAAGCATATGCGCTGTAAAACTAAAAAGCACAAATGTTAATAGCTTATCGAAATAACATTTGCGATTTGTCAGAATGATTTAAAAAAATGTATGTGTTGCTTAAGAACATTCAAAATCATTGGAAGCTGAATTTCCTGAATTTGTAAAAAAAAACCTAACAGCGAAATGTAAAACGCATAAATTAAACTAATGAAGCGTTAACGCCGTAGACAATAATTATTGATTATAGGGAAAAGTGCACAAGGTTTGGTTTGAGTCGGTTGCTAATTACAAGTGCAAAAATAACATAAATAAATAGAATGATGCATTCATTTTTGCACTCTGAATTATATATACCATTCCACTCATCCCTTTTAGATTTTTCACGTGTGCATCTTACGTCTCAACTTTGTCAAGATATCACTAAAGTACGTATTTTGGTATTTTTATTTTTAAAGAGGAAATTAAACGATTCTTTTGGAGGCATTTTATTAAATTTGTATTGTCTTTCGGGATATTATGTCAGTAAAATATTTGAAGCAAAAAAGCTTCCCGGCATTTGTTGCACAGTAAATAAAACCACGGTATTTAATTATGTAGACCCGACAAAACCAACTGTTGGTAAATATATGCTAATATCTCTTGGTTCTTTAAATAAGCAGTATTTGCTTAGTCAAACATATCTATTTTAATAATGTTGACAGTTAACTTTCACATTCATTTATGCAGCACTTATTGTAATTCATATACGCATTTAAAATTCAACAATAAAAGGAATAGTTAATGTAGCCTAAAACGGTCATCAGAAGCGAATGAATTATATTAAAATGTAATAAAATTGTTTATTATATTGCATACTAATATTAGGTATTGTATATATTACGATTTTACACAGCCAATGTACATTGTTATTATTGAAGCACTCTCACAATCAAAGTAAACAGCGTTTTGGGTTCTGGTCTAACCTAATTTTAGTGCATAACAGATTCTAAATTAAACCAGACCTACATACATGCTTTGCTACAATGTGCTAAGTTAAGTAGTTACAATTTTAAATGTAAAGTAATAGTTATCAAATTATAGCTAGGTCATATTCCGTATTTTTTAGCCTAATTTTATAATGTTTTATACGATCTTGTATGTAATTCTTTTACAAACAATCATATTC
>JAQFZE010005830.1:0-10000 GCA_034695245.1 Dicyrtomina saundersi
CAGAGCTACTTACACAACTTGCCGACCGACGTACGTCACGTCAAACGTATACACACAATCGTAGCCGTAACCGTAACCGTAACATGCCCCTTATTCAATTACCATCGTGTATAAATACTGATATATGGATTTTTCGACTATAAAAATGAACACTTTGGGGAGGTTGTATATACCTACATGTACACCTTGTCAATACCAATATCCGAGTGGGAAGCATTGCCTTGGTTTCCACATATTTACAGAGACACAGCCGTAAAAAAAATGCAATAACCAGCCACGAGCCACCAGACCAGACCAGACCAAAAAAGCCATAATTATGTACACAATAAGAAATAAAAGGAGCCTATAATATGTGCATTTAGAATTATATATTGGATTTGAATGCAATTATTTTTTCTTCTTCTTCTTCTTTGCCTTTGCTTTGGTTACAACGACTTTTGGTTTTTTATTCTTCCCGAGTCAAATGAGAAACTGAGTGGAATTTTTGATTTTGATACTCACAGTAAGATTGTCACTGCCATATTGTAAATGTATAAGAAAAAAATGGAGATGGGATGGGAAGATGAAAAATGTGGAATGAATCAGACATATTATAATAGTGTGTGTGTGGGGTAAGAAAACTATTTGGGTGAGTGAAGAAATGAAGAAATGAGAGCTGCTTTATTTAAAATGGTGAGTGAATACGATATTATATTAACCAAGAGGTAAAGTTCTTGACTATCGTTCTTGAGTTTTTTGACTTGACAATTTCTTCTTCTTTCCTCAACATTTCTGCATGTTGTGTGATGTGGGTGTGGGTATAGTTGTGCGGTATATGACATGGCTATAGTTATGGTTACGCGGCTCTATTATAAGACTAAAAGTAAAATGTGGGATTTGAAATAGACATAATATTATATGGTTATAGTTATGTGGTATATAGCAATTGGCAGGGTGGCGTGTGTCCCTTTCTTGCTATTGATCTTGAGACAAAATTTGAATATTCTTGGAATTTATGGAATCAAAATCAAATCAAAATTGAAACTGAGTTGAGTGAGATGATTATACAGAAAAATTGAGAGGATCCTGGGTCCTGGATGTACCCATGGTGATGGTTGCTGACTTCCCTTTCGAGCTTCTATTCTGGCTCTCTTCCTCGTCGTCTCTCATCGCATTATAATAATGCATTCACCATTTCCAATTCAACTTACTTAGCACATTCATTCCACGCATAATATGCAATTCACCTCCTATGCAATTCAAACTCAACTTCGGGCCGATGAGTATTGCGCCATGATCCCACTTGACGGAAACAAGCATGACACGTGATTTTTCAATTTTCAAACGAAATGCGTAAATATTCGAATTCTGCATGTTTGACTTTTATAGTCGTGTAACACCTATGAACTGATTGCATAAAAAATTAACAAAATTAAAATCAATTAGTAACATTTCGTCAAAATTTAAACCAAAATTCTAAGTTATTTTAATGAAAACAAAAAAATTGTCGATATTTCAGAAGAGAGAAGCTGACATAAGGCTTCGGATTTAAATCTAAAGCAAGTTACCAAAGTTAAATTGAATATAGCGCCCAAGATGAATTGATCATATAAGTTGAATTAAAAAAGGTGAATGTCAGTGGAATCCTCGTCTCTCCCACTTAACATCAATATGTCATCCCACAAAGTGGCTTAAATAGAAGAAAGATCGGAGAACCAAGAGGAAAAGTTATAATTTTTCAGAAAACCATAGAGAAACCAAAAAGATGCTAAATTTTTTGCAAAATTATATTACCAGTAACTGTAATAATACTAAGGCTATGCTATGGTTTGTTTAGATTTAATTCAAATTCAAGGACATGAATAAGAAAAATGAGAATACGAATAGTAGAACAGCGTCAGAATAAATGACGGAATAATTATATCTCACAGATGCTGTACACTACCTGTATCTTTATTTTTATCATAATAATCTGAGCTGTGCACTGTACATAGCTATGAGTCCCAACTCTACAACATACCATATACCTACGGAGAGCGTGTACATCCATCCGATGTCATCTACTTAACAGGGACGTGAAGAGCGAGTGTAGAAGCCGAGACCGAGACCGAGACCGAGACAGAGTTCAAAAATTGAAATCTCGTGACATAGTAAAAGAAACATTGTAGTAGATTCATGGCTGCTATACGTAACTATGTACATGAGACCCACCTATGTACATAGTTACTGCTCCAGTGCTGGAGAGATAAAGCTGGAAATATGTTAATACAGAAGCGAAGCTGATCCGGGTCCGGATGGTGAGAGGGAGGAAAGGTATTATTATGCATCAAGTACGCAATGTACTCATCTCCCTCTTGTATTTTCTGTGAGAGAGAGAGAGGTAGAAAAAAAGGAAGACATTGGTGAGAGTCTGAAAGTGGTTTGAATATGAAAATGTGAACAAGTGGGAATTGCATCGTCATCCTGATCGTCCTTGTGATCTTGTGTAGATTGTATGTAGATGTGGTTGGGCGGTTGAGCGGTCGTGTTGCGTGGTATAGTTGTAGTGGCAGTGGCTTGTGTGGTTGGCTTATTCCATCATTGGATTATAATTCTATAGATACTGTTCGTGCTCAGGAATGATAATGATAATACAGACGTAGAAGGGAAAGGAGAAGGAGGGGGAGGAGGAGAGGATCAAGGATTGAGAACAAGAACAACTCCATAATTACACTATTATAGTAGAGTCAGAGAGTTGCAAGTTAGAGAAATGGATGGAAATTATCTGATAAATGATTATCATGATGATCAAGTATGGAGAATGGAGAGCGGAAGACAGGAGGGTGAGGGAGAAGATGATGGAGCTAGAAATAGTATAGTGGAGGGAAGATGATCTAAAAGTCGAGCCATGGGGAATGTAGATCTTCATAATAGTCACGGGTCTCCAACTACGCGTAGGTATCTACTCTATAAAGGTATCCCTATATATACAGTCTAAAATAATAAGTATAGAGAGAGAGAGAGAGTGAGACATTGACTCTGACTTGGATGTTCCTATTTCTCAAATTCTCAAATAGTCGACGTAGGATGTAAAAAGGTGGAAGTGAAAGTAAAGTGAAAGTAAATGACTTTCTCTGGGAAACTTTTTAAGCCCGAGTCAAGTGCTGTTCCTCTACGAGAGGACTTTCCCAAGAGCCCTCTTTTACTCTTCACTCATCTTTTATTGCATGTAGACCTCTCCCCGTCTCTCTCTCTTTCACTCATTCATAATTTTACATCTCCATATACCTTATCTCACTCCTTCCTGGTCCAAGGCATTTTAATAGGGAACAGAGGGCACCGCATCCAAAACGGGCTATCTACGCTATGACTATATATATCTACGCTTAGAATATTTTCAGTTTGAAAGTCCTTCTTATGAGCGCATTGCCTATTTTTTAAATTTAGTTGTTGCTAATTAAATTGTTTTTGGAGATGACTTATTTAATAAATTGTAAGGAATATTTAAACTTCGGTCAGTGTTAGTACTGTTAAATTCAAAAACTGCTATTTACAATTGCTGGTAACTCCAGATGGTTGGTGTAGAAAGTAGGTTGTTTTGTGATTTAAAAATTCCACACAAATGTTGTCATTTGAATGTAGCTAATTTGTTTGGAAATGGTCAACGCTTATTTTTAAAATGTACATATATGTAAGCTTTATATATAACACAATGCAAGGAGGATTGTTTGGAACTTAAAATTCAATTATTATTAGGTATACAATTTAATGTTTGGATGCATTGGGGTTTTTTAGTATGCTAAATCCAGAGCATAGGACTACAGAGTAATATGAAGGAGCTCCTCATTTAGGTAAACATAGGGATGTACGTAGTGTACTTTGGAGTGTGAGTAAAAGCCTCAGCCAAGGAAAGGAAACACTTTGGATGCATATTACGGAATACGGAATGCATAAAAGATTCTACGTGTATGTTTTATGCGCATTCTATGTTTTCCTCCTGATCCCTATTCTAAATATGTGAGCGTATGAGCACTCTACCTTTCCCTATATTATAGTAGGTACTTCATTCTTGATGTCCTATTTTGTAATGACAATAATAGTAATCGTCCTCCTCCTCTCTGTGCTCCTATAGTTCTTCCATATATACTTCTTGCATCTGATTCTGGAGGAAAGCTTAACTATCGCATTTGATTGTAAAGATCGTAGATTATATCAATTATAGCTTTACTTTACTTTACCTATCTGGGCCGGATCCCATAGCCCAGCCCAATAGCCTTCCAAGCACCCTTACCGTTACCCTTACAATTACCATTTTACTTCTTTTACATTCTGATTTGA
The DNA here is from genome assembly GCA_034695245.1 of Dicyrtomina saundersi. Lineage (NCBI taxonomy): Eukaryota > Metazoa > Arthropoda > Collembola > Symphypleona > Dicyrtomidae > Dicyrtomina > Dicyrtomina saundersi. The sequence goes on from JAQFZE010005830.1 coordinate 4,297, forward strand.
ATAGGATTTTATTATATTATTTTCCATACATTTGCATTTTGCATAATACTCTCATTTCCCCATGGTAGCTCCTTTTTATTGTATTCTACACAATGCAATGGTACTTTAGTTTTAAAATAATAAATTAAAATAAATTTATCTCGAGTTCAACTTCAACGCAATGTACCTGCATAAGTATGTACATATTATAGACTCATAGCATGGACCCAAAACTAGGTACATGTAGAATTGCATTTAAATGGTGGGTTAATTATTCCCTCCGCTCTTTGTATTATTGTACGGATATTGATCTGAATTTGAATGCCTGAAACTCTTCCTGTGCGTCTTTCGTTTTCGTTGTTGGTAGTCTTATTCGACCATAGGCCAGACTATATATTGATCAAGTCTAGTAGTAGTAGTAGTAGTAGTAGTAGTAGTAGTAGTAGTAGTAGTCTGCGGAAGTCTGGGCATTTGTCCATGTATATAGATAGGGACAGGGAGCTAAGGCTGCATCTGTAATTACAGAGGTATGGCGTGGCAATGATTTGTAAATGTAAGAATTGCAACTTCAAAAGAATAACTTATCAGTTAGTATTGGGAATTCCGACTTGAATCCCCGATTTGGATTGCCCTGTATTCATTCCGTCCAATGCAATTCATAGTGCGCTCATCAATGCAATACTTTGATGATGATGGGGAGAGTCAAACGAATTGCGAATGGGAGCAGAAACGAAAGGACCATAAAAAACAAAAACAACTGACGAGCATGAGGCGTCAACCCATCATGAAGGTTTTTCATTAATTTTTTTTTGAAAAGACGGTCGTCCAAAAAAAAAACTTAAAATTGCTTAACAGCTTGGTGCACTCAAAGAACTTAGGTTGATAAATAATTTTTGTCTCTAAAAAACGAATAATTCATGAAAAAACTTGATATAATGGATTGACGATCTATGCTCGTAAGTGAGCCATGACTGTGTCTCCGTGAGAATAATTATAAAATCAATAGAGCATAGGAATTGTTAATCATAGATTAAAAAGCTACACCCTTTGTCCTTGTTTCAGTTGAGGAGAGACGAAAAGGAATTTAATATTTACTGGGGAGGTTCAAAGAAAAAGAGATTTTATAGAGTCTTTACTCCGGGACGAGTCTTTGACTCTGAATTAATGGGAATTGTTCAAGAGTACAAGTACATCTTGGGGAGTGGTGGAGGGAATCACTATATGCATACTATTAAGTAGAATATAGAATAGAAATGTTTCAAATGTATTTCTTTGTGTTTCCTTCGCGTATTATTGATACTTTGTAGTACATGCACATGGCTCCATCCAAGATCAGAGGAAAAAGTTGTTTCTTCTTGGTTTTGGGGTTACATTATGGGGAGTACCTATTGATAAATATTATGTACAAGTCTTATCAGAACTTTCATTATTTTCTTTTAAGTACGTAGTAGGTAGCTATAGGCTCGACTACTACTACTACTACTTATCATGTAACCTACATAAATATGGGAAGTTAAGTGGAATTTGGTGTACGAAAAAAAATTACGCAAATAGATACACAGAAGAAAAAAAAGAAAAAGGAATTATTAAAACAGGAAAAAAAGGAGAAACAGTAAGAAATATGATGATCTATGAGTTCTAAACTTGACTTCCAACATCACCACATTATTATCATCTCTTTAGTCTTGTCTCAAAGTGGAGTACTCCAAGAAACGTAAAACCAAATATCCAAAATAATGGAATAATAGGTAGGTATAAGTAGGCACCTACCTACCTGTATATGTAATCATGCCCCAGCATTCTTTTATTATTTCCTACCAAATTCAATGTTTCACCATTTCAATACTTTCTAAATTCCATTGGAAAAATTTCAAAATTCTCATTCTTGTTCGCGTGAACGTGGCTTGCCTACATGTCTGTCCTTTTGTTTGCAGTTTGTATTTTTTCTTGATTGAATTATCCATTCTTTTTTGCATTATACACCAAGAGTGTTTTGTTTTACCATCTTGGAAATTGGAAATGTCAAAAGTAAAATACATATTTCATATCTGTATACCTATACATACTGTCAAAGTATATACCCTCTGTATGGTAAGCGGGGACACATCCTTTTTAATGGTTTATGCATGAACTTTAACGCTCTGCCCATGTTAATATCTATACACTACACAGGTAAACCAAAAAACTAGAGGGGATAGTGCAGAGCACGGAGTATTATGATGCCTCATAATAATAAGGTTACTCTTTTTTTATTTACATTATGCATTATGCGATAAATATAAAAACTTTGTAGGTACCTATACCTAATATATATACCTATAGCAACAACCCACGTGTAATATATCTCGTTTTCAAATTCAATTATTATGTCAGAATTCAGAATGCTGCTGTACCGATAGAAAGCGAAAGAAAAACGTAAAAAAGTTTTTCGTTTAGTACATAATAAATTAATGCAGTCAGAGTGAGTGTCTTCATCTGCATCAAAAACAATTATCAACATGTTCTAAACGAAAACGGTCAAAACTTTTATTATTTATTACTGTAAGCTATAAATAACGGTTTAAATATGTATTCCTACTGTATACAAACTTGATAATTTCCTACTCAGGGTCAGATTTTGATAGGGTCTTATAATTCGTATTATTTTTAGTTTTATTTTTAGTGTTGGTAAAATTTCTCTTCAGTTTGAAGATAGTAGTGCCATGGTTGGAAAGGCCATGGAGCTCTGTATTAGCTAAGTTGAATAGATTTGCATAAAGCTGGTGGATTTCATGTGGGTTCACAACCTGGGCTAAATGATTCACATGCGATAGTTGACTTTCCGCTTCTTCTTGAAGTAAACTGGACATTAGCTCCTCCTCTTTTAGTGGTTGGAGCTTTTCGTCGTCTTCGTCGTCGTCTTCGTCGTCGTCGTCGTCTTGGTCGTAGTCGTAATCTTCTTCTGCTTCTGGATGTGACATACTTGATCCGAAACTTGCTCCATGCTGAAGCGGGTTGCTACTGTTGTTGTTTCTGTCACCACCGTTTTGGCTCGACTCTGTGGTGCTTGTAGTAGAGCTTGGTTTTTCTGTTGTTGTCGTAGTAGTTGTTGTTGTTGTTGTCGTTGTTGTGGTGGTGGTGGTAGTGGTGTTGGTGGTTTCGTCTTCATCTTCTGCGTCTGGATCCAGAAGGCAAAGTCCGCCGAATAGCGGTACATGCCAAGTACAATAGTAGCCGGGGCAGCAGCGTCGCTCATTCATGTAGTGACCGTAACATCGCATCCTGTAGCAGTAGTCCTGTAGTTTTATATTTTTTTAAATCCAAAAAAATATTTCATCACAAAATTTTTCAAACAGTCTCTCGGCGCCATTTACCATCAAATAATGATGTTCTTTTTTTACTGTTAGCAAAAGGCCTAATGCTTAAACAAAATCTTAACGTTGAAAAAATAAAATACTAACACGAGCCTTCGTAACATTCGGTATATTCTTTACAAATGTTGCTCGGTTATTAGAGTCCTTTGCAATATGAATTTTTCTTTTTTTTTCAGTTCGTTATTACAGCTTGTGTTCATTGAAAAAATAAAAAATCCAACAAAGATTAATTGTTACAAGGGCTGGGAATTTTTCTTAGTAAGTAGGTACCTACATAGCAATATGAGACATTATTGCACTGGACTATGTACTGTACTAAAATGTCTATAATTAATTTTAGTATTAAAATAAAGACTTATAATATTAAGGGACTCTACTTGGATTTCCTCATTTTTCGCTATTTTGTGTACACAATAAAAAAAATAAAAATACAAGCAGTGCAGTGGAGGGATTTCCTTCCACTATTTCTATTATCATATTAACTACATTGAATGACACAAAGACTCTCCACATAACATAAGGCACAAAGGCTTCGGCTTACTACGTACACTCTCTTGTTTTGTGATTTCATCTCCTGTAAAGTTTCCAGAGCCGAGTTGAAGTTGAAAATGATCGCTGTCATTTGAACGAATGGAGCTATTCAGTCCCATCCCCAAGGCAGCATTAGCTTCTTGTTGTGAATGTAAAAGAACGGCGGCTGACTCAACATTATGATCGTACAAAATCAGGTTGTAAAGTAGTATAATTCCAAGGGAGTAAGAAGCGACTATCCTGAAAAACAAAATCCAGTTCAAATTCTTTAAATACTACACATGTAATTTAAAAAGCAAGTTCAAGGGATGAGACTGGACACAATAACAGGGAACATAATTATTATGTATCTAGTCAAATATGGCATGGAATACTATGTAGGCGCATCTGCATCCAATTGTACTACTGCATTCACACTATCCGAATTACAGAATTTTAAAAATAAATTCAAATTTACTTCCAGAATAATCTGAATAATATATCTTTTGACATGTTTAATGAATATTAATATTTTTTTAAATATCTGAGAGCTTAACCTTGATATCATTACGCTATGATTTTCCAGCTATACCGTTCCAGTTCAATCAAGAGTTTCAGTCCCGTGTCCCACTCACTATTTTTATTGACCAGTATGTTTCATTCGGTTAACCACTATTAATGCAAGATTTTAGACTTGTGGTTTTCAAAAGTGAACAAGTCAGTTCCAGTTCTATATATTCCAGTTTCCAGTGACAATTACTACGAAAATACTTTAACGTTAAAGGAAAAATTTTTTAATTTTGGCTGGAAATGAAATCTACACGACACGACTTGACTTTACACAGCTCCAGTTTACGTCCGGTCCCGTTTAAAAATGTAATTGCAGTGTAGAGAATGTAGAAAGGGTATATATCACTTACTTACTTACACTGTCAAGACAAGAGCTTATCCATACAATATACCAATACCATGGGAGGTGGTGGTGGAATTGCTGGAATTGGGTCCTGGTCCTGGAAGAAACGATAAACTGTGGAGGAAAACCCAAACCCAAATAAATGGAGCCATGCTGTGCTTATATTACCATTTTAACCTAACATACTTTTGTAGGTAAATTTATTTTATATTATAGTAAAGCGGTAAAATATGTTGTCTTATTAAAGAAAAGCGAGTGTAAAAGTCCAATTTTAATTCTCAATGTAGGTACTTCAGTGCTTCTATTCAAAATATTGTCTATGTAGGTGCTTGTACGAAAATATGAGACAACAGGAGAGCCACAAGAGGAGAGAAGTAGAGGACAGAATAAACCGTAAGCCGTAACGCAGTTTTATTTTATTAACACAATTCATTTTATTGTATACTTTTACCTAATAACGGTCTCACAACTGTAGTCAGGGCACATTGTGTGCAACTATACAAATGGGTCACTTTTGACGCAACCAAAAGTAATTTTACTGCCCACTTACTCTTAATTCTCTGCTGGGTTCTTGTACGTAACTAATACCAGCAATATCACTTCCCATGTATGTACAAGTATTACAAAATCTTTCTATATGTATATCCGTAATATTACATTACAAATCAGAACTACAGATCTGTCCTATGAATTAAATAATTTATTAAAATACAATTCATTGTTATTTGGCAGTTTTAGGCAGATTAAATGAATGATTTGTCATACGATTAGCATATTTATCATATCCAGGGATATTATGCGATGCTGGATTTCCATACAAATTGTAATATGATGAGTAGATAAGATAATTATCAGGTCTTATACTGTTCACAACTACTTAGATAGTGTAGGATTTACCTAGTTTTTTTGTGTGTTGTAGGGATAGGATGGATTTGGAAGGGGTGGGGAG
>JAQFZE010005831.1:0-10000 GCA_034695245.1 Dicyrtomina saundersi
TCCCATCCCCCAACGAAGACATACAAAGACGTGTGCCACAGGGTTTTAGAAGAGATAGGTGTGGTACGATTTCACCAAATAGGACCTCGTAATATTTTACAAAATTTGTAAACATGCATGCACTCTTAAATGAAATAATGCAATAGCTATCCTAGTAATTTTAAAGTTGGGTTAATTGGAAATTTTTTCAAAATGCCCCTTTAGGATTTACTTATTGTGTATTATGGGCTTAAAAATAAGGAGGACATGTCTGAGTATAAATTATCCTACAACCGTACACAAATGCACTTACTTGTAAATTCCAAGGAAATAGTTTCACATTGCACGCGCTTATTCAAAATTGGCACACTTAAAAAGCAATTAAAAATTATTATAAGTAGTCCAAAGTACTTTAATGGCATTTTAAATTGGTTTGTCGCAGTGGCCTGCTAAAGGTTTACAAATTCCTAATTTATGTTTGCTGCACTGTAGCGTCCGCATTTCTGATCTGATTTTTGAAAAATTCGAATATTTTTACTCATTACGAACCTCATGTATCAACTAATTTTAGAGTTTGTAAACGTTTAAAAGTTATTTTTTTAAATGTCGAAAGATAAATATTGTAGAGGCGCGCAAGATGGCCTATTCCAAATTCTCTGCGTTTTATTACGTTGAAATATAAAATTTCGTAGGAAAATGTATTTTGGCAAAATACCTTTTGAAATTCGTGTTGAGGTTTTAAATTCACAAAAGAACCCGCAATTCCTTAGGAATTCCATTAGAAGGCAGATATTTTAAAATCATTGCTTTGCTTATAAATGTTTTATGAATAAAGTTCGCATGATAAACCTTCTGAAGTAAATTCTTGAAATTATTATTTGTAAAATATTAAAAGAAATAATTATAGTATTCTCAAAATAACAACGTTTTTAGCAAGTTAAAGTAACAATTTATTGTTTAAAACAATTACTGCATTATTAATCATTCGATAACTCAAACTAAAACGTAAATGAAATACTCCAAATTGTAACAACTCGTATTTAAATAAATACTACATTTCAAACGCTATAACAGAAAATGAAAATTAAAACGTGATTAATATTTCCTATATCATACAAGAAATATGAAGTTTTAATTAAATCAGGAAGAACAGTTTTAAATACTATTATAGCCGATAACCATAATAAAAAATAATTAATAATAGTTGATGTAGAACAATAAACTATAAAATAGACATAAACATTCGTCTTTCCAACAGCAAAATTTAATTATAATAAAAACATTTCGAATTTGAGTTTTAATTATACAAAGTTTTCATGCCTTTTAAAAATAGTTATAGACTAAAATCAGCCTAACCAACCATTATTAGGACAACTCACAAGAGTTATTGAATGCATAAATTACTAATTACTTACATTACTAACAGTAATTGCAATACGATGTATTTTGTAAAATTAAGTTAAACCTGTTTGGCAATATCTTCTTCCTTTCCAAAAACTGAAATTCTGTGCTCATTGTTAACAAATTCTTTCATAATATTTTTCACGCTTATTAAATCTACTTTTTCAGGATATGCATTAAAAATACAGAGATGATTTAGGCGTAGCTGACCCATGGTGGATCGAAGATAAGTTTTGATTCTTCGCAAACGAGAAAAACTACGCTTAGAGTTGGCTCCAGATGCTGGAATAACAATTAGAATTCTCCGAAGCATAAGAATTTCAGGAAACAAACTTTGGACTTCCCTTGTTAATTGTTTGAACATTTCAACAATTTCAATTATGTTTTTGCTTTTCACAATGTATTTTTGAAACATAAATAATTGGTTCTGTAAACGTGCCTCTTCAATTTTATAAATCTTGCAGGTATTTGTAAAGCAGTCTTTGTATTCTGAATTCAATGGCTCGTATTTGAGCAGAATAGTTTCAATTTGCTGAATCTTTGTAACACCAGGCTGATCAAATCGTGACTGAATTTCGGTAATCATAAGATCCAGTGATGCAAAGTAGATGTGAAACTTTGATTCAGGGTCAGTGTACGTCTTTTGCGGTTTGAAAAACTGCCCATCTTGGTAGCGGGCTGGAACCTTGCGTTTTCTTGGGAGTACAATAGGAGTAAGTTCCATTTCTTGCACCTTGATTTTTGTATTGTTCCATAACTTTTGAAACATTTCATTAGTTCGTATTTCCCTAAAATGCTCAATGACTGCAACAGCAGCAGAAATTGACCCAGAAACAGTAGATGAAGGGAATTGAAGTGTTTTGCTCAGTCGTTCAGTTGGTTCAAACAATTCCATACACAAAAGCAGCCCAAAGTACGTAGTGCCTTCATTAAACTGCTTGTAAAGTCCGCCAGCTTTTGCAGCAATTTCATCGTTAGTTTCCGAAAGGTGATACAAAAAGTCCAGCATTAACTTGTATTCTCTCAAAATAGGTTCAATACTCCTTACATGCATAGTCCACCTTGCTGGACACATTGGTCTAGGAGCCATGACCCATTTATTGACGTCCTCTGCTAGGGACTTGAAAATTTCCATTCTGTAAAATAAGTTTTAAAAATAACATGCTACACATAATATTTTACTGCTTACAATATAAGAGCTTTAATCGAGAGCATAGATGGGCATAACTCACAAGTAATGAGCGCAGCACCCGCACTTACGCTCATTGCCGTGAGTGCGAGTGCAGATTAAAATGGTATGAACTCAATTGGTGAGTGCGAGTATAATCCGCAACCCACTCATGAGTAAGAGTGTCAGTGTATGTCAGTTGCACTCACATCTTATTTCATACAGTAGCAGGTGGGACTCGTTTATTGATATAACTCTTATAAAATCAAACAATACTGCGTGCTGATGCTATATTATACTGGTACAATCAGCGTAGAACTGTCTAGTTAAAAACAAAATACAATTTTTATAAATTGCAAAGAAAAATATTGCTCTAGATATACTTGACTACTTCGAATAAGGGCGCGATGAGAGATGCCTTATGAGTGAAAGATGGCTCATGAGTGAGAGTGCCTTTTATTCTAAATTTGCACTCCTAAGGGTAAATGCGAGGAGCAAGGTTTAGATGGCGTGAGGGTGAGCGTAGGGGTGCAGAAACGCGCCAATTCGCTCTTTTTTTAAATTTCAAAAACTCCAATTCTCTCTATTTTTAGAAATCAAAAATGCTTTATTTTCAACTTCAATCAAAATGATTTCAAAATGACTACAGAATCTTCTATTTACATGTTTCTACAAATTGCAAAATGTTCCATTTAACACGTCCAGAGAAATTTACAAAATTTTCTATTTACATGTATTAGAAAGGTGCACAAAGTTCTATTTCCATGTTTTGGAAAAGGTTCTGAATGTTTTAATTCCATATGTTTAAAAAAAGTCAAATGTTTTATTTAAATGATATGGAGACATGTTTGAATATTTTTGTAGATAGTTGATATTATTTTTAGCTAAAAATGGATTTGCACTATCTACACACACAAAATATCAAGATTCTGAACAACACCTAAATTCTGAAACAAATTTTGCAATTTTCGAAAACGTATGTAAATAAAATTGGGAATTTTTCAGGACTATGAAAATAGAATATTTTGCACTTTTTGAAATGAGTCAATTAGAACATTTTTCATCTTTTAAAAACAGGAAAATAGAATGTCTAGCACTTTTCTCAAACATGGGAATATGACATCTAGCAACTTTTTCAAAACAAGTAAATGAAACATGTGAAATTTTAGAGAAAACAGTATATTAGGGATTTTTTTAGGGACTTGGGGATCGTCCGCAAATGACGTCATGAATAAGGTCCATTAGTCTACTTGGATGTTAAATTGTTGACACGGCACGTTAAAAAAAGCCATTTGCGCAAACGTTATTCTTGTGACATGGGGGTCATAATGATGTGATATTTGAATGACATCATTTATGGACGACCCCTTACGTACAGTTTTAAAACGCACTTAACTAATTAAGTTGCAAGTTTTTTAAACTTTTTGGACTTTTCTCGTGGGTGTAAATGGAGTATTTTGCACTTTTCTCCAAAACATAAATGTAACATTTTGAAGTTTGAAAAAATGTGAAAATGGAACCCTAAATCCTTGTAAATAAATTCAAGTAGTGAGATTCTGAGTTTGTAGTCACTCGTTTTGTTGACGTAAATAAAAGTTTAGCAGAATGTAGGAGAGGTTTTGGGAAGGTGGCACTTAAAAGGTCTTAACTCTTCCAAGATTAGAGATAAAGGGGTGGACCTTCAATGATGTCATGGATAATACGTGTGTTTGAGAAATAGGGAGCATTTTGTACTTTTCAAAAACAGCGAATTTCAATAATTTGCACGTTTTCAAAATATGTAAATAGAACATTTCGCACTTTTTAAAATGTTAAAAATAGAGCATTTTGAAAATATGTAAATAGACAATTAGGCTCTTTTTAAACTGATGCAAATAGAACATTTTGTAAATATATAAAAAGAGCATTTTGCACTTTTGAAAAACATGCAAATAGAACATTTTGTTCTTGTAAATAAGCATTGAAAATGGAATATGCAGCAAAGTGGGCAGTTTTTGAAATCTCTTTATTCTGCATTGAGTGTGGCGTGGCAATTTTGAATTTACGACTTGGCAGGAAATTCCAAAAATCTAATTTTTTTTCGAGGTTTCTTCAAGAAAAAGATGACTCATAAAAATTATAGAGCATACTACCCACTGGGCATCCTTCATGAGGTAAGTGTGAGTGCGAAGTAAATGCCCATCTATGATCGAGAGCAGATGCGACTCAATGCGACTTGTAATTTTGTGCGAAACATTTATTTTAAATCTGCTAAGCAATAAAAACATACAGCGTACCTTTTCGGCGATCTATGAACTATTGTTCTAAGATCATGGCATAGATGCATACATTCGTTAATGTGGGGAATTAATTTTGATGTGTCTTGTAGGGCCAAATTTAAGCAATGATTAACGCAATGTACATACACTGCTCTCTCTTCTTTCTCCATTATTCTTGCTTGCACACCTTTAAAAACACCTGACATATTTGAAGCACCATCGTAACACTGTCCTCTCAGATTACTAAGATCAAGTCCAAATCGCTTAATTGAATCTAAAATAATAGATTCCAGCATTTCCCCTGTTGTGCAAGATGTCTGATACAGCTCTTAAACAATTTCTGTAGGCTCCAAGTCATCAGATACGCACCGAAAGTTTATGCTCACTTGCTCAAAAGTTCCAATGTCAGTAGTTTCGTCCACGATGATGCTGTAAATCCCACTTTCTTTTATCTCATGAATTAATTCTCGTTGAAGTTGATGCGAAAATAATTTCAAAATTTGTAATTGTTTTTTCTTTCAAGAAACCTCTTAAGATTGGGAATATCTATTTCGCGCAGCCGCAGGAGCTCCATAAAATTTCCAGAATCAGGGTTTCGCCCTTGAATTGCTAGACCTTAACGGCTTAAGAACTTTAATGATAAAGCAATGCATTCAAGACCAACACTGGCGATATCTTGCTCCTTGATAATTTTGCTACTGATAATTGAACTTATAGGAGGCTTTTGCAAAGCTGATAATTTCTCAATAGATTTAACATGTTGGATACTACTCTCGTGAGTTTCAAATGACGTTATCCCTTTTTTCCAGTTGTGAAATACAAAGGACGTAAAGGCTTTGTACGCTGTTTCTTTTAAAACATTTTTTCTAATAGCTTCGCAGCATTTTGAGCACAAAACGCCATTAAGTGTGGGATCATAAAATAGCCAATGGAATTGTTTGCACCAATTCTGCTGAAACTTATAGCGCCGATTGTTACACTCTTGATCAGCTGGCTGAATGTTTTTACAATCACTGACTTTGAAGGTTAAAGCGGAATTGCTACTGACTGAGCGACAAGATTCCACTTCATCATTGGCTAGCCTTTTATGTTTGTCTTAATTCGTTTCTAAATTCAAATCTGCATTACATGAACCTACAAATTCAAAAACAAGTAGTTAGAATGCTACACATAACAGCGCTGTATGTTACAAACTTCGACGTAACTGGATTTCCTGTGGCTACCGTATTACCAGCAAAATAGTTAAAATAACAGACCCTGTTAAATTATGTCTGCTACTCAACATGCATGCTTACTATTTGTCCGTAATTATTAAATATTTTCTCAGTCAGGTGACCAGAGCAAGAGTCACCAAATTTACAAATGCCCGAGAATTTGCAATGTGTTTTAACGCCTGTTAAAAGAATCAGACTATGATGTCACGAGTAACAATAAATGAATTTCAAACTACCAGTAACAGGGTAAGTGTGTCAATTTGTTTTAGCACGAATTTATATTGAGATTGTAATTACATTTTAAAATTAGAAAAGTGTAAAACAATTTGCATAAAAGATATTTAAATGCTCTAAAATTTTGCAGTTAGTGATTTTTTAAAAGTTTAAATATTCTCTGAAAAGTCAAGCAAATTTTAAATTTTAAAGAGACATTCTTATTTTAAAATACTCGTTAATATAACTGTACATTACTTTTATTTACGTCAGCATTGTCACAGAGTTTATTTGAAGTATCGCTGGTTACGTTCGTGCTCTTTATAAAAATAGAAGGGTTATAACTATTAAGGCTAGCTGTTAATGCAGATCGTGCTAATATCGTAGTTGTGATATCCGGTTCAATCACTCGTGAGAAACTTTGTAAATCCAGAGTCATAACTAATTAAACAGATCAAAATATTTGTATTTAGGAAATGAATTCTATCGAAAATTAACCCGTAAACATATAATTAATCACAAGGTGATACAAATTTTAAAACAACAAAGAAACTAATGAACGCAGTGATTATAATTTCATTATTGTGTTGTTGTTAGTAATCCTAATGGTCAGTGGTCTGGTCTTAGGTTTATAATCTTGTCTGGTTCGACACCACTTGACCAGACCTGACCACACCAGACCACTTTGGACCCAAAAATGTCAAACAAAAGTTTTCTAGAAAATTTCGCCTAAAATTCTGCTCCGGATTTTTCAAATAATAAATATCACTTATTTAAAAAAAAAATTATTTCAAATGTAATACATAACTATTCATATACAAAGCTATATAAGCATAACAGAGCAGAAAACAAAATTATTCCACCGAACTTTCTTGAAAATTCGACATATGGTCGAACCAGGAAAATATGGTCTTGTCTGGTCTGGTCCGAAAAAGTCTGGTCTGGTCCGAAAAAGTCTGGTCTGGTCCGAAAAAGTCTAGTCTGGTCCGAACAAGTCTGGTCTGGTCCGAAATCGCCGGAACAGACCAGACCAGACCAGATTTTACTGGTCCGGAATTGACCATTTACGATCACTAGTTGTTCTGTTGTTGTGTATTATAGTTAGGCAAACAGTAGCGGTCTCATAAATCCAATTGGCAGTACGGGATCAACAATTGGCGGTTAATTACTCATAAAGTATCTGGCGGTAAGGTGAATATATTAATTCTGAAAGGAATTATTTTAGGACTATTGGCGGTTGTAATTTTTTTTGTATATTACCACATTTAAGCCATTTAACCAACGTAAAGCAATAATTTGCAACCTCATAGCATTTCCATATATATAAATCAATAACAATTTGAATATCAACTCAAACTGTTGAAGTTATGAAGTTTGTACTTCTTTCCATTCAACTACTGTGGCCTCTGGCATCAACATGTCTACTAAAGCTTGTAGTAGTAGTAGGACGGAAAAAAAGAGAGTAGTTAATAAGTGACAATTTGTTTAATCCTTTGAATCCATACAAGAAGCGGAAAAAAGTTTTGCAGAAAAATGGAAGAAGAGCTACAACAACAAGACTTTATTGCAAGATTTATCTACTGTTGTGACTACTACAATGTTTTATTGCTTTCTTCATGGCAAAAGTTGTAAGGCAAAGGTCCAGTTAGACAGCATACTTTGAATTAGAGGACATGGAACACAGTGACATACCTGAAAAAACTAAATCAGGTATGCGTGAATCGCAGAAACAAGCCGTGAAAGATATCATACAGCAAGGACAAAGTCGACTGAATGCAATTTTAAGAGCGATAGACACTCTTTAAATGTGTGACATTCAAATGAAACAAAAGTTGCTTCGGTATATGAAGCATACACGTACAAAAGTTAGTAGTGGAATGATATACATTTCTGATCTTATTGAGTGGTGCACGGGCCAAAACGATATTCCAAAAGAAGAAGATGATCCATACGTTGTAGCATACGATGCGAATTTGAATAAGTCTATTAATAATTGTTCGGTTTTATCAATAACAAACATGCATTTTTAAAATTAATAACAATAAAAAAATAACAATATAACATTTACTATATATCCTATTATCACTATTGCACGTGCCCTGCACTAATGTATCTTGACCATTTTGATAAAGTGCCCGCGCCGTAATTCGGACAACTGTTCTTGGAGGCCGGTCCTACGATACACTGTTATTACGTCGATACTTCCAAACAGAAAATCCGTCAAGTACAAGCATAGTTGATTCGAAGCGAAAGTGAAGGTGACGTTTGCGATTCCAAAGAGACCCATGAGAGAAAATAATGCTTCAAAAAAATTCGAGATCCCTTTGATGCACACATCGCCAACGTGAACGGAAACATTTATTCCCTCGATTGAGACTAGAGACCTCACAATCAGCATCGTCGGAAAATTTGACGCAGCTGCAGCGCCTTCCGCATGAGTTGTCTGTAACGGAAAAAAATTCGAATCAGAGTCATAATCACGAATGACCAAGTAAATGATAATATTTGAATTTAAATTAATTATGTGTATTGATGTGCACTTACGTCTCTGAAATGGATTGTTTCCTGTCTCGTAACTTTTGTTTCCATTCACCCCACCATTTTCTTAAGGGCCTCGAACGAACAGATTTTCTTGCTTTCAACTTTTAAACACTGATATAGGAATTTTGATGCATTCGATTTGAATAGCCTGTATTTCTTCAATCCAATCAGAAGCTTCATTTCCAGTTGGATGGATTTGAATTCTTCCAGCGATCCATTTGAAGAGAGTAGGCTGGACTGGAATCCATCCCTTTGGAATAGAGCCGATCGCCAAGGGAAACTGGCAATCCATCCGTTTACCTTTCTCTTTTGATCCGATGCATAGTCATCCATGGCAGCATCACACGGCTTGTTGCCCCTGATCGGACTACAGTCAACATTGAAACATAGTACTAATGCATTGATATTATTATTATTATATGTACGCATTTAATTTGTGTACTTCAAGTTGACTTACACTTTGTTGTCCACGAACGCAATTTCCGAATGGGACAAGAGACCAGCCTTAAATCGTTGTACATCCAAATCTAATTGTATAAAGCCCTTCAGCTTTGATAGATGATTTTTTAACGCGACTCGGAAATAGCTTGACTTCAACTGATACATAACGAATAACAAACAAAACGAATTAAAACTCTATTTAACCCTACTGCCTAATTGACTACATTTATTTATTTACATTTACATTATTTTTTGTTTTTAACTTACATCTGTTGGTCGAGTTTCCTTTTGCTCACGCTTACAGTAAATAGTGAAGTGATTCACGAGCGCTGGGTACTTGGCTTGGAATGGACCATAAAAGGCTTTGTAGTCACTCCCGTGACCACAGCCTAAAGCGCAAATTCGAACTGCCAACTCCTTCACGGCAATTCTTGAATACTTTTCTCCAATTTCCACATTCGATCGGTGGCATTTGTTGAGGTGGTCATGAAGTTTTTTGCTTTTAAACTCGAGGTTTTCCAACTTTTGCCGCTTCTATAATAATAATATTAAAATTAATATCAACTCGTATTTCTAATTAATTCTAGTTCTCGAATCGAATTAATGTTGGTAATCGATGCCCATTGAATTTGTTTAATTGACATACCTGTTTACGGAATGGACCCATGCTGGAAGTGGGCTCGTAGTCATCCTCATCACTACTTTCTATCACGGATGGCTAAAAAGCCAGAAACTACAACCACGAATTTTGCCTACTTAGCGTGTTTTCTGTGGATGACTACTTT